>SCLG01000603.1:43546-60692 GCA_004367875.1 Oikopleura albicans
TACTGCGGCACTCAAGGGACTTTACTAGCCGTATATTAATGTCTTGCATACGGGGTCCAACCACGTTATTTTTAACGCACACCGTGTATAACTGGATAAATGAATATTTTTTATTATTATTATTACAAAATGTAAATTAGGCGGTCCGTAGCATATTTTGACAGGTTTAATCGCAACTTTAATCTGTCTTTAAAGTGAGCGTTTCATTCTTCTACCGCTATTGACGATTATTCTTCATTTGCAATAATGGGATATTTACGTGACATTATTGATTTTTTTCTTTCCATTCAAACAAAAATGCAGTCAACAATACCTACCGCTAATTAAGTTTTTTTTGCCCCATTCAGAGAAAAAAAACTGGGAATTGTGTTGTAACCGGCTATTTTAACACGCGCATAATTAACCCAGGTTAATTTAGGTCACCAAAATATTGAGATAAGTAAGAGCAGAGGTCGGCAGGAATTGATTTTTTGTACCCTACAATTACCCGAGCAAGGGTAAGTACCCGAGCTAGGGTAATTACCCGTGGGTATGAGTACAAATTGAGTTGTACCCGTATTCACCCGAGTGGACAAGGGTTTATAATCTGCCGACCTCTGAGTAAGAGTCGAAGCTTGTTAAAATGAACCATATCAGAAAAAATGGCCATTTCAGATTCTGAAATTCAGAATATGGTTCATTTTGACAAGCTTCGAACGCTATATTTTGAGGATATAGTCTATGATTCATGTATGTTGATATTTAAGTGTGTGAACCAATTTGGTAGCAATTGCGGGGTTTAACGTGCTACGTAATTTGAAGACAAGGCAGCCCGCGAAGCGGTGCCGAAACGTCATGAGTCAGCTTTTTTGCCTGCAGTTTTTTTTTATCTTTAATTATATTTGTTTATATTTTGACCAATGTTTATGACAATATATCATACAAAGTTTATATTTATTTTCATTTAAGAAAAATTGTCACGGAAATATTTTATTATTGCTTTTGAAATTTTATGTTTTCTGTATTTCTTTTGTGGTTCTACATTTATAACACGACTTTGGACATCGCCGTTCGAGTTATAAATGATGATGAGTCATCAATTCTCAAAATTCTGTTTTCGCTTTTCATTGTTCGCTTTTCGAAAGTGAAAGAAATAATAAATATAAAGATTGACGTTCAAAAATGAAGAAGGTGTTTCGAAGCTGAGAAAAAAAAATGGTTTAACGAGACCGGTTCACTGTGAAAGAGGTCGGCAAATTTTGTACCCTTGTCCGCGGACAAGAGTAAACACGGGTAATCTTCAATGGGTACTCGGGTACAATTTTTTCAGTACCCTTTTTTCAGTGAATGGTAGGGTACAAGAAAAATGCCTCTGGGTCCAATTCGGGTCCAATAGGGTCAATAGGTCCAATAGGGTCAAAATTGCCGACCTCTGGTTCACATAAGATAATGAATTTATTAATTAATAAGCCTTAAGGCATTTTTTTCAATTTTTTTTTTTCACAAAGGGAGTTGGTTTTAAAGTCCACGATTTGGTCTGTTATAACCGTTTTTTTTTATACGTAGTTTTATGGTCTATATGACAAAATCATGTCTTTATGTACAAAAATGTATAAAATCATGTCTTTTTACATTTTTCGGGATGAGGATTTTATTTTTACAAACCCGATAACATTGGGTGACGTTTAAACTACTCCAAAATCGCGATTAGTCGATTAAAACAAAAAAAAAATAAACCGACATTATTGTACTTTAGCGCTTATTACCGGCACATAACGGTTCTAACCAAAAAAGAAAATCACACATTTTGGCGATACTTTAAAAGTAGGCTTACCCATTCGTTTTTAGACGGTCGTTAAATCGGATATCGGAAAGGTGTTGAGGAATCGTACAAAAATCTCAACAAAAATCGAAAAATGTCAAATTTTGACGCGTTCATTGGACGGTCTTGGCATGAGTGGTCAAACGCTAATGACCAACATTGTCAACAACATCATCGTTTAGACAAATCAAAAGAGTGCGCCTTAGAAGTTATAAACAGAGAAACACCAAATTTACACATTGACAGGGACATTGCACTTGCACAGGTATATAAAGTTATATTTTTGCTTCACAAATTGGCCGATTTTAAAAAATATACTGGGTATAAAATTGGGTTTTTTGTTCAATTTATTTTAATCATATGTTTTACGGAAAAATGTAAAATGTTATTTGGCCAAAAAAGTTAACTCGTGTTTTTTATTAACGAAATCTTGTGTTATCCGAGAAAAATTTCAGGGGGTTGCTATTAGGTCTGAGATTTGCTTCGTTATAAGGTCTTATGCTAGGTCAAACATTTTTTGGTTGTTTGCTTCACTAAGGTCTTTTTTGAAAATGCATTTAAGGTCTTAGAAAGGCATTAGTAAGAAGACAATCCAGTTTTGAAAGTTATTGTTACCGTACAGGGGGGTTGGTTCTAAGGTCATCCCTTTGGACCGTTATAGGCTTAAGTCAGCTTTTTGCACTAAGGTCAAGTGAGTTTTTTTTTGCACAATTTTTTTTACCCCTATTTTTCAGGGGTATGGTAAGGTACATTTTTTTTTGCTCGGCTAAATACGGTTACATTTTTTTCAGTACTCCTATTTTCAGTGCTAGGGTATGGTCAGAAAATGACATGGCCTCTGAGGTCAATGAGTTTTTCGAGAAGCATGCTTTAGGGGGAAAATCTTTAAAATCATGTCTTTTTAGAGGTAAAGTCTGTTTTTGGACCTTGACCAAGTAAAAAGAGTATTTCCCATAGTTAGAATATACTCATAGTCTGGTTTTGGGAGTTTGCTGGTGAAATGTGAGTTTTGTCGACAGGCGATCAAGATTTGTGCTCTTCGGCGACATCTACAGATTAACCATCCGGAACAGAGCCACATAAAAACCGAGCCAACGTCGCACAATTCATTGACAATAAACACGTAAGCATTTATTTTCCCGACTTTTAAAGGGCTGTTATTTTTATAAATCCAATTCTTTAGGGCACCTACAAAATCAGAGGTCAAACAAGAACCGAACATTAATAATAACTGTGGAAACAAGGTAATCTACTATGTTTATAATTCCTGTTTCACATTAAGGGGGAAGGCGTTTTTGGGAACCCGTAGGGGGGAAATGTGTGTATATAAACACGCACTTAAAAATTTCAAAATAATTCCCAATAATTCAAAAAAAAAACTGGTAAAAAATACCGTCAATGTAATTATTTCGAAAAGTTGAGGGGGTCAGCAATACCCGTTTTGCCTTACGGGGCCTCCATATGCCTTAAATCGACGAAAAAACAAGTTGTGTGTTTATACACGCACTTCCCCCTGGGAGTTAACTTACACTCTTTCCGAAAAAAAAAAAAATTTTGCGAAAGAAATTCTGCGAGATTCCGCGGGGCAACCTTGGCATACCCTACTAATTTCATTTTAAGAACAACGCGGCGTTAAAGGCTAAGAAGCGTCAAGCCTCTGTCACAATGAATAACGTAAAGAAACGTATCAAACCTGATGAAGCCAATCTTCGAAAGGAAAGTCGATCAGATCGTTCCATTTTCTTCAATCGATCGAATCCCGTCGTCATTTATGGGGAACTCGACACCAGTGAAGGTAAGCTTTTTTTTCATTTACAGGGTGGTGGGTTAAGGTCTGTCTATATGGACTTTTTCTATAAGACCATGTCCTTTTGCACTTTTTAAAATTGTTATAAAGTCTTATGGACCATTAATTTTGATTTTCTCAGAATCGGACGTCGAGGAGGAAAAGTATCCAAAAGTTTCAACAGAAGGATTGAACTATATTAATCGTTTGGTTCAACCAATGGCGTTCCCCAGATATGGATGCTACTCGGATATCACCAAGGGATCCAAAGTCTTGCCATTTTCCAGGTTTATTTTATTTTCATTTATGGTGCAACAAAAATCGCATATGATGATCATCGCATAAATTGATCACCAACTGCAGGTATATTTCGACCTTAGCCGAAATAAAAAAATTCTTTAAAATATGGGAAATCGTTAATTTTGGGATGCCAAACGTAACCGATCACGGCGGCACTAATGGTGAACATTAAAGGTCTCTGTTAATTTCCCAAAACTCCCTCAAACGATCTTTTGATACCAGACAATTACCAGACTCTGGGCTTTTAAACCCCAAAATAAAGTATTCCGGACAGCGCCGCAAAGTGGTCAACCACCGGTAATCGAAATAACTTACATAACGTTTTAAGCGCTGCGCGTCAACTTAACCAGCAATTATCACTGATGTCCCAAAATGGCCCCGTCTTGCCCGGTATGTCAACCCTCAACAGACCCATCCTTTAACGCATGTTTTTTCAGGCATGGATGGCCCTGAATTTGAGGGAAGTTCACCCATGACACCCTTATCGCAACCGAGTCCAAAACTAAAACCAGTTTTGTCGCAAATTCGCGTTCAGCATTAGCAAAAGACAAAACCATATATATAGATATATATTCCTTCATTTATATTCTCATTTATAATCTCGGATCCATGTGGTTAACCTCTGACTCATCTGTTTAGACTCTAAAAACGCCCTACAGGTCTGCCCCATTAAATTTACATCCCTTCATTTATGCTACATTTATGGGTTATTAGTATCACTGCGCTTTCGTACAAATATTTCACAAATTCAAAATATGGGGACAAATGTCCGAAACGTATGTTCAAGGGTTAAAGTGAGTCTCAGACATTGAGAGAATGTTCCGATAGGGGCTGTAGCCGAGACTGTCGCAATTATAACTTTACACTTTGTTTAAACCCAGTGTTACAAAATAAGGGGACAAATTCATGGACATAAATTCTATTTCTTTTCTTTATTTCTATTTCTTAAAATCAGTGAGTCAATTGCTTTTAGCGTAAAACAAACATATAAATTAATATTTGAAATTACCCGGGCGATTTCAACCCATTCGAGTGTTTTTAAACCCTACCTTAGAGGTCAGCAAAGATTGTAATAAAGCAGGACTCCTTATGCCATTTTCGACCTTTTCTTTTTCGACCTTTTCAGGGCTTCGACCTTTTCTGCATTCGACCAAATCCGACTGCGCCCCTTAGGGGGTAAATTTTCGATCTAGGCCCGAGCATTTGGGGTAGGGTTAAAAATGCTGACCTTCGCCCTACCCGTTTATTTATTTCGCGGGTAATCTCGGGTCAAAAGCCGGGTCTCATCCGAGCAAAAAAGGTGCTACTCGACTCCTACCCTACCCGTGGATACAATAGCATACTATAACGCGGTATACCGTAAGGTTATCGTTATTTTTGCGGACTACCCAAATTAACCGCTTTATCGTGAATTCGGCGATTGTGGTAGATTAGGGTTATTTGTTTTGGATTTTTGCCGACCTCTGGTATAAACCCTTTTTACCATTTTAAAATGCCGATTTTTGTATTTCGATATTTCAAAAAAAAACAATACAGATATGTGACCCCTACTTTGTGACCCTAAGTGTTTTATTGGCCATGTGGTTTCAAATATTTTTTTTCATTTCCATTCAATAAAGTTGACTTGCTGTTTTCACAACCGTAAAAATTTCTTAGGATCGATATAATCACTTTAAACATTCCCATAACAACATAGATTCAGTCACGAATTATACTCTTTTTTTCGGGTGCAAATCGGGTCACCTGACCCTTTCAAATGATATTGGAAAATTATAAAAAGAAAATTGATATTTTAAATATCTTATCTGCGTTTCCGTTTATTGTCTCGTTTGTATTTTGTGCAAGGCTGATGGTGCATGCTCGCGTCTCATCAGATTATGTGCTTTTAATTGGTGCGCACCAGTTAACTTTTGGTACGGTTTTTATTTGCAGAAAGCAGAAATTTGATAACGGCTAACATGGATAAAGAGGAATTGGTCGAAAAAAAACGTTTCATCTTGATAGATCGATTTTTTGGCAAATAATACATTTGGGTGACCCCTAAATTTTCAATTTCAATATCTTATGATAAAACATTCTGATGACACTTTGAAAAAATAGAGGTAATCCAAAGCTGTTATTGGTCGAAAAATCGACCAATTCCCCTTTATACTTATTAGATGGATTTAGTTTGTTCTTTTGAAAACCGTGCCTAACTTTTACTACTATTATGCTACTGTAAATAAACATTAAAAAATGAACTGCCGTTAGCTTAGTAAAAAAAAATCTAAAGTCTGAAAATTGGAATGTTCCCAATGTTGGGATCTGAACAATTTATTTTCCGTGTGTTGCTGGGACCATAGATTAATGGGTTATATTCACAAAATTTTTCCTGAATTTTAACAACTAGTCGCTCGTGCTAAACTCTTACAGGGGCGGTGGTTATAAATTTGACCACAATTACTATTTACCATGTGTGCACTTAAGTTAACAATTGAGAATTTCGCGCGAAATTTTCAAGAAAGGTCTTCAATAATACCATTGATGGTAGGTATTTGGTTGAAGATTTATTGTTTTGAAAATCCGGGGTCATATTGTTTGACTTTTTTGCACTGTTGACTAATAACCGTCCATGTTGCGGTTGGTAATCTCGGTGTTATTTTAATAATTTTATGGTGTCAAGTTAAATGCACACTTGGTCTATCAGGATAAGAAACGGCACCGTCTGAATCGGTGTTTTTTCGAGCGAAAGGATCATAGGCCGAAAATTTTCAAGTTATGAGCAACCGTGTCATTGGTCAGAAGTGGAATTTCGGCGGGTGACCCTTTTGCCGAAAAGAAAAAGTGGCCGATTCAAACGGTGCCTACGAAACATCGTCATTTATCCGTCTAATTAAAAAACGCCTTAACAAGGTTAATAACTGTAATTGATCTCGTTTTGGCACTTTTGACCCACTTCATTAGTGTACATTTCATTTCATTTGATACATAAAAAACGTATCATAGTTTTTTTCACATATATTTTCGAAAAAAATGCTGCACCGCAATAGCAACGCGAAAAATCAGACTTTGAATCCTCAGTGTTTATGTTTTATTAAAATGTTAGATTATTTTCCTTTATTTCCTTTTGTATTTTTTGTTTCAAAATCATTCTATTGAACTCATTTTCCATTTTATGTTGCTGCTTGAGACATTTAAAACAGAAAAAAAACTTGACAAATAAATTTTCGTAAGCGTACAAACTATGGCCGATTGAATTGGTACAATCTATAAATTGGTATTAATAATAATAATGACTCATTTTGAGTCTCTTAACCCCAAACCGCACAACATTTTTTGCGGCACCGCGCACGTCGGTGTGTACTTTAGGGACGCAACTGTAATTGTGAAAAATCTTGAAACGAATTAGGATAAATACTTAATTTTAGAAGATAAATAACATTTGAATTATTACAATATTATACCCCCCTAACCAGTTATCTTAACAATTTTTGTTCGTTTATTTTTATTTTAAAATTGGGACTAAATATCGTTTTTCGTTTTCAGTTATTTAAAATTGAAGTCCGTTTGACACGCCCATACCTACATGTGCGGTTTTGGGTTAACACTGTCAACTTAACAGGCGCCTGAGTGTATATGGAAAAGTAAGATTTTGAATATTTATTTCTTAAAATGATGTTTTTGAATTTTTTTTTTTCAAACTATGATAGAGGGTGAGGTAATATAGATGCTAAGCCGTTTTTGGTGACTTATATTCGCTCAGCGCACTCGTGAACCAAAAACGGCTTAGCGTCTATATTACCTCACCCTGTATGTATTGAAAATATCGCGTGTCCGCGCTTTAATGACGTGGTTTTAGCAATTTTGAGAAAAAAAAAATAAAGATGATTTTTATATCCTCGCAACAGTTGAAGCCTATTCACACGGTATTTTGTCGAAATCTCAATTAATTTTTATCCAAAATCTAATTTATCCTGATAAAGTAATCTCCCAATTGGTACTTTGTTTTAATTCAATCGGCGCCATAAAAATGATGATTTTCTTAACGGTGAAAACAGTTTAGTGCTTTGGGCCAGAAAATGTCCGACGAAGATTATGTCGATGATCGACGTCGCGACAAGTTCCGGGCGGAACGGAGCGGAGATCGTCGCGCTAGTGACCGTTATGATGACGATTATAAACGGGATAGATATGGAAGGGATGACAAGAGTTACCGACGGAGCGATTATGATAGGTATGTTACTAATACCGGTTATAAGGCCACTGATTGACCTAAAGTACAGAATGAATAACCTCCAATCGGAATAAAATAGATTTATCAAAAGGCAATATTATTTCATAAACATGTATAATATGAGTCATCTAATATCATAATGTTAATCATATACACCAGGTTCCCCTAAAAACCAAGTTGAAAAAAGTTAAAGATAACGGCGCAGTGGTTTACAGATAAAGATACATGTATGTTACATACAGCTGTATACTGTATGTGTTTCGAAAAAAAACAAATCGCAAAAAAGTGAAAGATAACGGGACGAGCGCGAGCAGAATAAATTGAAACATAACGGCGCACTTCGCGCATAATATATGACGCATTATTAAATAATGACTCATTATTAATGAGTCATATAATAAAATAATGACGAAATATGACGCAGATATAAATTATGAGTCATATTAGGAAAAAAATGACGAAAAATTTCAAAAAAAATACGGAGAATATATAAGAGCATGATAAATCCACATGTGGGTTCATATATGGGGTCAACGAAAAAAGCAATAAATTATTCATCGCTAAAATTTGCGTTATTAAGGCATGAGCGCGATTCAAAAAGGCGCCGATCGCCGGATTCGCGCGAGAATAATTATTCCTATCGTGATAATAAACGCTCTCGAAATGATTATGGCGACAATAATCAAGGATCTGGAGGATATCAGGGTCGAAATCATCACTACTGTAAGTTTCTTGAATAAAATTAGATACATGTATATTGTACAAGGGGTTTGGTTATAAGGTCGGCTATTTGTGCTGTTATAAGGTCAAGTCAGTTTTTTTCAAGATAAATCATGTCTTTTTCACTTCTTTGGGTGTAAGTTTAGAACGACACATATATATTTAGAACGGCACGGGTAAAAACGCGGGTACAGTCCTTACTCCTTTTTCGGACGTTTTTCGCTCTCGAAAATAGCGTCCGAAAAATGAGCATCGTCACAAAAAGATCGTTTTTCTATTAAAATGGCCCCATTTTGGCCGAAAAATGTCCCAAAAAGGAGTAAGGACTATAATAATGATTTTTTTTATAGAAGTCATGTCTTTTTCAACTTTTTGGGGTGAAAAAATTCGGCTGGTTTTAAGGTGGATCTTTTTTTTTGTTTAATAAAATACATGTCTTTTTCGCAAAAAAAAGTCTGGCAATAACTCAATACATACAATAGCAGACAATCATCAACGTCATAGCTGGGGCGGTCCTGGTCAGAATTATCACCAACGTCAACATAACCGTGATATGAGTTATCATCACAACAACGTTGCTAACAACAATGTTACTAATGAGGATGATATCCTTCTCTCATTCAAGAACTGGGTTATGAAACAAGATGATAATATCAATGAAGATGACGCATGCAAAAATTATAAGGTAAGATTAACTTCGATTATAAGGCTAGCTTATTATGTCGTTATAAAATCAAGTCATTTTTTTTTTGGGTAAAAATCATTGGTTTCTGATAAATCCAAACCACACCTAGAGGACCGAAATGGACCCTACTTTACCTGGGCAATGCCCAGTGGGCATTAAAAAGTGGACCTTACCCTAAAAAAATGGGTCCAACCAGATTTTGTGCCCTTGTCCGTGGACAAAGGTAAACTCGGGTAACTTTCATTGTAAGGGTACACTTTTTTTTCAATTCACTTGTACCCGAACCCGCGGGTAATTACCCTAGATCGGGCCTCTATTGTCATTGAGAATAAGTGAAAGATAGAAAATATGTTGGGCGTTGTCTATGATAGAGGTCGGCACTCAGGTACCCGAGTTTACCCGTACCCGACACGGGTAGAGCTCGGACGGGTAGCCATTCTTTTTGGTCGGGTATGACGGGTATTACCCGACTCGGGTACGGGTAACTATTTTTTTTCTTCTCGGGTAAACACGGGTAAAGTCGGGTAAACTCGTACAGTCTATCTGAGTTTAGGCACTCTGTAATATTCTGACTAAGAACTTAGGGTGACAATTTATGGTTTTCACCATCCCCTGTAATGATATTGACAAATTGTCTTTAGACGTACAAGACCGAATTCAAGAAGAAACAAATGCAAGAATTTTTCATCGCCCATAAGGATGAGGAATGGTACGTACAATTTGTCATGTACCCTGTCATTACCAATGTCTTAAAATCAACCGTTGTTTTCCCTAGTTTCAACCTCTGTCTCGTTCTAACATCATTAGTTGGCGCTAGAGAGATTATGAGATTTAAAACTGGATCGCCGGAGGATACTAGAAACAAAAACAAACAAAAAACTCTTGTGTTGCATTTTTTTGTTAGTGAGAGTTTTGTGCCCGAGTTGTTTTAAAGGGCTTTTTTTCATTGATGTCGTTGTTTACTTTTTTGTTGTGAGGGCAAGATTATATTGTACGTTTTTCCATGCCCGAAAANATATATGTTTATGATTTTATGTTTTTCTGCCTGGAAAATTGCACACGAGGTGTCGTGGACGAACATGAGCGTGAGTTTAATGCTGCTCTCTGGGACCAGGTAAAATAACGGAAAGAGTATTTAAATTCGTTTAGGTTTCGGGATAAGTATCATCCAGATGCCAGTGAAGAGCGCAATGAGCAATTTAAGGAAGCTGTTAAGGCCAGGTAAAAAAATGCACCTATTACCTAAGTTTAGATACAAAAAACGCACATTTTTTTTTCTATAGAAATCATGTCTTTTTACACTTTTTTCTATAAAAATGGCATTAAATTTCTCTTTAAATGGCATTAAGGTCAAGTCATTTTTTTTGACGTGCTTTAAGGTCAAGTCATTTTTTTCGGGCTTGACCTTATAACCATACCCCCCTGTACGATTTTTATATTTTAACGTGTAATTACAGGGGGTTGGTTATAAGGTAAGCCATTTGTGCCGTTATAAGATCAAGGCAGTTTTTCTGCATTAAGATCCAGTAATTTTTTTTTTGAGTAGCTTGCTTTTTGGGAAAAACTCTCCAAAATCATGTCTTTTTACTTTTTTTTTCCATGAAATCATGTCTTTTTGAAATTTTTCCCAGTACTAAGGTCTTTGTGGAAAACAAATTCTGGTTGGTTACAAGGTCAAGTCAGTTTTTTCAAAGTGCATTAAGGACAAGCCAGTTTTTTCGATCTTGACCTTATAACCAACCCGCCCTGTACTCGCACTTCCGGTTTTGGTACCGGTCCAAAAATTCTTCAAAAATTTTAGACCCAGCATTTTCCAGTGCGGGCCATGTCGAAAACTTGTTGTTAATAATTTTTAGGTCGGGCTAAAAAAGGAAAATACGAATGTGTTTAGGTTGGATGCCTGGCAAAAACTTGTTAAAATGGAAAAGGTCTTTGACGGCAGTGAACTTGACATCACGAAAGAACAGGAGATTATAAAATTACTCGAGACAGGTGAGCGTTGAAAATTCTAGATTTTCAATTTTGGAATATAAACTGCCTCCATAAAAATGATTTTTGTTCTTGACCGGTACATTCCGGTTCAGCCGGTAGGAAATAGAAAACAAACTCGCTTGAGGCGTTTGAAACTTGATGGTGGAAGTACAGATGTGATGTAAGTGAACAAAGGACTAATATTTGAGTATTCTAGCTGTAATGCTCATGGAAGGTGCTTCCGAGGAGGACATCACTTTGATTAGAGCGGCGCCAATCAAAACTGAAGCACCAAAAGACCAAAGGTCGTTTTCAGAAAACACCAAGATAAACTTACAACGGTCGGTTATCAGCTGGTCATATATGCACACTTTTTCAGCTTTTTCTATGTCATTTCTTAACCGTTCGAGGTATTTCGGATCGGTCGTTTTTATTCAATCGATATGTTTATACATCTTATGACTGGTTAAATAGAAATGGGCATTCGCTTACCGGTTTTAAGACGTTTATAACTATTGACAGTGTCTAATAATTCCACTAAATACATATAAGTAACTCCATCATTCTGAATTTATAAGCTTATTGGAAGAAATAGAGGTGGCCATATTTTCAAGCAAGGCCATTTTTTCAAACTGTAGTGTCACAAGGCGTATATTTTTGCACGGAGGGGCACGCGAGAGTTTAGGTTTTAGGGTAGTTGGGACAAAATCATGTATTTTTGCATATTTTGCATAAAAACCTCCGGCCGGGCCCCATAAGAATATTTCCCGACCCAAATTTTCGAATCAAGCCGTCCGACTAAAAAAGGCTGGTTAGTAAAATTTTCTTGGTGTTATTTGAAAACGACCAATAGCAACAACACCTCCGTCGAGGAAGATCGCGTCGATGAAAACGGCGACGGAAAGAAACGCGACAAATTCAGTCGCCACGCCGACGACTCCGAAGACGAAACTTCGGAGAAAAATGACGCGGGTGAAAAGAAAACGCGCAAAACGTCAAAGGACTCAAATGAGTCCGATAAGGAGGAAAAGAACTCCCAAGACGGGCCCGAGTCCGGCATTGATGACGGCGAAGAAGGAGAGCTTAATGATCCAAGTGATGAGCTCGAGCAAAAGCGACAGGAGGCGCTTAAACGTGCGCAATCGCGCTATTCATCCATTTTTATGCGCTCACTGCCGCCCACTATTTCACGTCAGGACATTAGTCTGGGTTCAAACTTGGATTTCGTGCTTTAATACACATGGTGCACCGTTAATTTTTTGAGGAATTTGGACGAAACTCAAAAATCATTTTAAGAATTTTTTGACGAATTTTGACGAAACTCAAAAATCATTTTTTTTTTATTTTTTGACGAAACTCAAAAATCATTTTTTTTTTATTTTTTGACGAAACTCAAAAATCATTTTAAAAATTTGCGACGAATTTTGACGAAACGCAAAAAGCATTTTTTTTATTTTTTGACGAATTTTGTCGAAACTAGAAAATCATTTTTTATTTATTTTTTGACGAATTTTGTCGAAACTAAAAAATCAATTTGAAAATTTTTGACGAATTTTGTCGAAACTAAAAAATCACTTTAAAAATTTTTGACGAATTTTGTCAAAACTAAAAAATCACTTTAAAAATTTTTGACGAGTTTTGACGAAACTCAAAAAAAGTTGCTCTTTTTCGAAAGACGACGGTGCCATGATCTTTTTAAACCCTTATGTTAGCAACATGTGCAAAAAATTCGACGGTTTCATTCGGGTCGCATTTTCCCACCCTCAGGATGAACGCTTTTTCCGGCGATGTTGGGTCACTTTTGATCACTCGGTCAACATCAAAGACATTTGCTGGAATTTGAACAATATTCGTCTCAAAGACGTTGAGCTTAACCCGGTCGTGAACCGTGACCTTACACGCCGCTGTCGACCTATGAGTTCACTAGCCAATCACAATGTTATCATGCGATCTGATTTGACCCAGATCATGAAGGAAATTGTTTGCAAATTGTTATATAAGTGGTCATAGGGTCAGTCATTTTGTCGGTTATAAGGTCGCATGGTCTTTCTTATC
Source organism: Oikopleura albicans (assembly GCA_004367875.1). Taxonomy (NCBI): domain Eukaryota; kingdom Metazoa; phylum Chordata; class Appendicularia; order Copelata; family Oikopleuridae; genus Oikopleura; species Oikopleura albicans. The sequence continues at coordinate 57,078 of SCLG01000603.1, forward strand.
GTCCATTTTTTCCGAAAACTCGCCAGTTTTCTACGATATAATTCATACAGTTGGGTCTGGTTATAACGTCTGACATTTTGGCCGTTATTAGGTCAAGTCAGTTTTTTGCTCTAATGTCAAGTCCTTTTTTCAACATAAATCATGTCTTTTTTTGATTTATTTTTGACACTTTCGGCATGTTTTTGCTTTTTTATTTTATTTTTTCGGCAATTTTTAAACATTTAAAGATCATCGAACGTTTTGACGAAAAATTCGATTTATACCAGGGCGAAGAGAAGAATGAGTTGATCGTTAAGGGTCAGAAATATTTGACCGATAATCCCCTTCAAGACGATCAAAAAACTAGCGACGAGATCGTCCTTAACTACGATAAGGATCTTGCCCGTATCGTCGATCTTCTCACGCTTTATTTGCGGTTGGTTCACTCTGTTGATTATTACAACCACTCCGAATACCGCAATGAAGACGAAATGCCAAACCGATGTGGAATTATTCATGTTAGGGGCGAGCCACCCAGGTTTGTTTACATTGTGAAAATCAGAGAAGGCTCCCACGTTAAATTCGGGAAAATTCGAAAAAACGGAAACAAAAAAAAAATATTTTTGAACTTTTTTAAAATTTTGGCCTTCAACCTACTATGCTTTTATATAAGCATTTGTCACCGTGATCAGTGAATCGAGCTCTTTCATATGGACTCATATTCAACAAAATAAAAAATTTCGAATTTTTTTAGACCCCCAATTTTCGAAAATTAAAAACACAAATATTTGATTGGGCCCATACCGTATGGGGCTTAACTCCCAGGGGAAGTGTGTGCATATATGCACACGACTTGTTTTTTCGTCCGCTCTCTAGTGGGCCCTAGTGGCCCAAATCAACTTCTGAATAGTCAGATCGACGTAGTTTGACGAGCTCTACAACTTGGATTTAACAGTTTTTTTGAATTACAGCGATTTTTAAGTGTGTGCATATATGCACACAATTCCCATTCCACTCCTTCCCCCTGAGAGTTAAATAAGGGAGATGGGGATTAATAAGGGACGGCTTATCAACTCAGCAAACCGTCCCTTATTCAGCATTTCCCGTATAAAATATAATAAGCTTGATATTTATATGAAGTTTTTAGTAACCCTATCATGCCGTTCGAAATGAACGATTATATGAAAAAGTTTGCCGAAAAGGCTACCAACATGGTAACAGAGGGGCAAAAACTTGAAGACAAGGAGACTGTTGCTCTGGGCAGAAAGGAAGAAGAGGAAGAAGTGAAAAAATTCATCGAAGTCAATACCCAACAGCTGGCCCCCGAGAAATACTTGTGCCCTCTGAGTGGCAAAAAATTTAAGGGACCCGAATTTGTTAGGAAGCATATTATCGCCAAACACAACGACAAAGTTGGAGCTGTTCGAAAGGGTATGTTTGTAAAATATGAAGCTAAATATGCAATTTTAATACAGTCACTACTCTCTTTACGCTATTTTTTTGGTTTTGGAAAATAAGAAGTGTGGACTTTTTGGAAACACTTTTAGCGAACAAGCAGCCCTAATGGGAGTCGGGACTGTAAAGGGTTACACATTGTTTCCACTATACACAATTTTTGAGTCAAAAAATCGTTGTTTTCGTGAAAAATTTGCACTGAAATGCACAAAAAGTATACAGGGGGTCTGGTTATAAGGTCACAAGGTGTGACCGTTTTAAGGTCAAGTCATCTTTTTTGCACTAAGGTCAAGTCATTTTTTCAAGATAAATCATGTCTTTTTTCGTTTTTTTTTTTGGGTTTAAATTTAGAACTCGACATATACGTTTAGAACGACACGGGTAATATTTTTTTTATATAAATCTTATCTTTTTGGACTATTTTCTTGCACTAAGGTCAAGCCTTTTTTTTTGGAGTGCATTTAGGTCAAGTCTTTTTTTTGGGACTTGACCTTATAACCAGACCTCCCTGTAGGACTGGTCTAAACAAATTGGGCAAACAAAAATAATGGATACACTGCCTTTGCACTTGTCATTTTTTTATAAAAAGATTTTCCAGGAACATGTATATTTACATTTTAAGCACTGTGCGCTTATCTTGTCAATTTTTTGGTCGCCGAAAAGACAATATAAGTGGACAGGGCGTGTATCTTTATATTTTGGTAATATCCTTTCCTACTTTAACGAATTATATTTCTAGAGGTGAACTTTTTCAATAATTATTTGGAGGATCCACGCCGTCCGTCTGACCCTATTCAGTCAGTCCAACCCTTTCGGCCACCGATGGGCGGTTTTGGTGGGCCGGGTGGGGATAGGCCCCCACCCAGGCATCATCAGGTTAGTAATGTGCAAAATTCGTCTCACCCGAATAATGTAAGTAAGGTAAATACAAAATGCGGTATCGGCATCCTGGTAAAATGTTACCGGTTGGTGTTACGTACGATTTCACTTTCAAGATAATTAATATTGAAACGGAATGCGTTCTAATTATTATTTAACTTCTTCGAGGTGAAATCTAGTATGCGGTGCATTTAATATCATTTATGAGGTAAACATATCATTTTCTTGAAAAATGTATCATGAGGTGTCGCACATATGACAAAAATTCAAAAAATAACATATGTGGAAACTTCACTGGGTTTCCGTTTTGTCCTAGTCAGGTTTTCCCTAAAAAGTAAGGGTTCGAAAATTTCATAAAAACCTTTTATGAAAAACGTACATGTCCAAATTTTAGATTTTTGAGAAAAAATTTGATCCTTATTATTTGCTGTAATTATAACAGTTTTCGTTGAACGTGATAAGGGCAGCGTCTGAATCAGTCTCTTTTATTCTATGACGAAAGGTTAATCCGCCGTAATTATCCCGTTTTGAGCATTATCATTGGCCGGAAATGGAGAAATTTCGGCGGGTTACCCTTTCGCCACAAAATGAAAGAGACCGATTCAGACGGTGCCATGATTAGGTATAGTTTTCGAAATTTCCCTTTTTTAACTAAATAATTTCAAATAAAATGATTTACATATCATACACTTCTCATTGCATCACTATTGCGCTGCAAAAACCACTCACATAACTCTCACTGGGACGCTGGTTATATATTACATCTTGATTCTCGTTTTTTAGTTTACCTTGTGGTTACGTATATTAAACACAACGTTTTTAAATTCGTATCACAGCTGTAGGTCTGGTTCGATCTCAACGCTGTTACTTTTTTTTTTACTTTTCCAGATGTAAAATATCATTTATTTGCGGTGAAACACTTTCAATTTCATTCATAATAGCATCGAACAAAAATAGTGATTGTCTTATAGTCGTTTTGGGCGACCTTAACAAAGGAAACCAAATTCTTATCATTTTTACTCAAAAAGGAGTATTAAAGTTATTGATTGGAGGCGCTAAACAATTTGAATTTATTACGACAAATAAGTTTCACTATTTTTATTTGGTGCGCTCAAAATGGACGCCAAATAAACGTTTAATTATTACAGCCTGACAACCGCAGCAATGCATATGCTGGTCGTCCCGTTACGGATTATCGTGATCTTGATGCTCCAGATGTCGACGCCGATCTCTTTGGTTAAACTGCCCTGCTCCATTATCACATCACTTATTTTATTTTATTTTCGCGAATGTTTTTTTTTT
>SCLG01000604.1:7851-23938 GCA_004367875.1 Oikopleura albicans
AACATATAATTCACCTGCTTTGGCGCCCAAAGTTTTAACCGCCGCCTCGAATTCTGGGCCCGATTCGGCACGTCGAACATCATTGAATACCGCCTCGGTTTCCTTGACCATTTCCACTAGGTTGGCCACATCGACATAATCGGCTATGTAGGGTATTCAATTTTTGGGCTTTATGAACTTTTTATTTTCATGATAAAAACCAGGCGCTTTTAAGTGTCCGCTTATATTTCGTTGTGGCATACCGTATGCCGAATAACTAGAATTTTGACGGTTATTGTGGTTTAATTTCTAACCGGTACACTTTGGAGACTTCTTAATATTACCATCAGCTCCGCAATGGTCGATTACTTCTAGAAATTATCTTAATCGGTAAATCAAAGTCACTTCAAAATCGGGTAAAAATCTTCGGCGGCGACCCTACACATACGGCTTGGTTAAATTCATTACGACCCTAGACGTAATACATGTTTTACGAAGTACCCAAAATGCTACTTTACTTAACACAGCATAATCGTAAAGAATTTTTTCCGTAGTTTTTCACATTTGATGATCGTTAAAAAGTTTACTCTGTTCAAAAACAATTTTTTACAGAAACGGATTTTATTACATGCATTTGATAATTTAGTCCCTCTGATAAGTTAGTCCCGTTCAGCAGTTTTGGAGAGTTACAGGTATTTTTTATTTAAAGGACAGGAAATTTGGAATTGGAAATTGAATTTTGTACCATTTTTGTAAACGTAATTTGGACCGCGGTCGACCATGAACCGTGACAATCTGACTCATACTGTATGACTGATACTGTATGGATCATAATTATGACGCATCCTGTACGACTCATAGTGTATGACTAACACAGTATGAGTCATACATTTTTTGCAATATCGGTCCTACTTCTTGGGTCTGTTTAATTACGTTCACATTCAATAAATAATGATTACAGTTAAACTAGAGTATTTGGGGAGTCCTTGTTTTATTTTTTGGCCAAAATAGGGATATTTTCAGCATATGTGGGTCTTTGAATAAACATTTCGTGAATAGTCGGTAATTTAGAGCATTATTCACCAAAAAATGTTGCATGATTGAATACCGTCCTAGAATTAACAACTTGGTGACCTGTCTGACTAATAATCTCGATGCCGAAATCATCGTGACTCGCTTTTCGGCAACGAGGGGATCTTCGCCAAAGCTTTTCGCCGATTTCAAAAACGCATCGCCTTCGTGCTGCAACTGCTCCAGTGTTTTTTCGATTTCGGCCTTTAGTCGGGCCAGCGTTTTTCGATCTGCCGCCGGGACTACTTCTTCTTTGCCGATTTTTTGGAGAGAAATGAGCGATTCTTCGACTTTTTTTATTGCGATACTACAAGGTCTCGAAATGCCTTTTTGTAAGGGTGAGGGTTGATCTTCCATCAAGTATTTGAAGTGTTTTACCAAGTCTTCTAATAATTCCATAACCGTCACACATTTTGGATTGAAATCGTCCTAATTTTGGGCTCATAATATAAAAATCACCACCGCAGCGGTACACTAAGTAATTTTTTAAAATTAAAAAAATTATTTTACCGTTTTTTTTATTTCCTCATTTTTTTCATGAGAAGCATAATACACAGGGAACCTGTGACAAGGTGCACACTTATGTTTAACCCCGTTATGTTTCACTATTTCCCGCCCGTGCTGTTACGTTTCACTTCTTTGGGAAAATATTTTCACCTAATACATATATTTATATGTTAAGTCCTACGCCATTATGTTTCACTTTTCCCCGCTGGGCCATTATGGTTCACCATTTTTTTGAGTTTTTTGTGAAACATAACGGCGCACCCTGTGTAACAATTTATTTTTCAAATATATTTTGTTATTTTTTTTTTTTGATATCTGGTTAGTTTTTTGAGATCTATCGATCTGTAACACTAGTTTTTTCATTAATTTTTTTTTCGGACTCCTTAAAATTGTATGTTGTGGTAACAAAAATAACGTTTTATATACGACTAGCTCTCGGAAAATTCCTTTGGAAGTTATTTTTTACCTATATTATAAAGGCTATATACATCCGATATATTACACGGTTATATGTTCGCACATGTGTGATATCAAAAACGTAAATATGATGATTAAAAACGTCCTTATTGGGATTAGGTACTATAGTGAGCCCATTCCTCGTTGAATGGAAATTCTTGATTCCGTAACGTCGCCATATTTTATTCTCTAAAAGACAAATAAGTAAACGTCTGGTTTCTTGATTTTCTCTTTAAAAATTGAATTCTCTTTCGGTTTTTCAAATAGGTTTTGTGTGCGCAGAGATAAAAAACCAAACAAAATGAAAATGAATAAACCAAAAAAGTGCTTTAAAAAGTGCGTAACTCTAGCCGTTTTTTACGGCTCATAGCGTCTCAATGATTCAGGTCAAATCGTAAAAAAATGGTGTCTGCCTTGATCGCGATTCGCCGCCCTCTCTAGTCCAAAAAAAAAAGAAATTTTCAAAAATGAATGAGAAGAATATGATGAATAAGCCATGGGTGGTTCACTCATTCAATTGTCTGTGCGTTTTGAACCAATGAAAAACGCTCCTCGGCTCTATTCACGGATGAACCATTCACACAAAGGCGTTATTTTCAGTTTATTTAACCATTGAGTACCGCCGCCGAATATCATATGTTGCAAAAAATTACTACCAAAAAAAAAAAAAGGAATTTATCAAAAAAATAAACATGAAAGAGGTTCAATTTAGTTTAAAAATAATCATGACTTTTCGTGGTCTTATAACCGGTGATTGATGAATAACCACTTGTATTTTTGACATCACCGCGGGCTGAAAAACATAAACTTAGTAAATCTTAATAGATGAGTGTGCGTAATAGCATTTCATACTCTATTCAGATAATAGAGTCAAAATCATTAGTCGAAAAAAGTACAACGTTGGGTTATTAACAGTTATATTTTTCGGAGTTTTAGCCACTATAAAATTGGTCGAGAAGTGCTGTCGTAACAGTCATGCGCATCGAGTTTACTATAAAAGTCATGCTCATCTGGAGTAGCTAGCTACCCAATTTGCTCTAGCGCCCCAAACAATGAACGAATTTTCTCAATTATTATTTTATTTTGAAGCCCTGTTCTTCTTCTCTTACTGGGTGATTTTCAACTTTAACCCTCGTCTTCCAATTGTCTAAAAAAATATTTTTCTCCCATATAAAAACGTATTTTTTTTTATTTCAAATCCGATGTCCGTTTTTTATTATCACAAGCCGTTCTCTTTTTATTTAGAAATAAAGTGAAAATGGGTAGCTAGCTACCCAATATGCGCATGACTGTTAAACACCATTTCCGACCATTTGGTCACCAGGTGTCGTTCAAAATTTGACTTGGCGGCCAAACGGTGCTTTACACAGGAGTTGGCGACCAATTTGGTCGTCGACAAAACTACCTAAAATGGGGCGTGATGAACTCATATATCATTTTTAAAATATAATAGACCTTCAAAAAATTCTAGCGTCCGCTACAGATATTCCAAAAGACCATTTCGACACATATTCTTCGTAACTCTTCGAGCTCTACAATTTGGCAAAATTGGTTTTGATTTTTCGGGCCCAGGGACATAGGCTTTAAGTTTCAAAATGAAAAAAATAATAGATGAGTTCAACTAATGCCCCTAGAATACAAGTTTTTCGTCGACCATACGGTATGGTCCATAACTAGGGGGAGACCGGGAAATGAGTCCGAATGAAAAGAACAACAGGAGAATTTTATAATATTTTTACGGGCAAATAACAGGTAAAATACTGCATTTCCGGCGTTAAATCCGGTTGATTTTTGACGAAAATTTCCAATCTCCCCCTATCCATAACCTTCACGGCTTCACCCCAAGTTATCTCCTCCGACGTTTTCTGTTTTTCCGTTCTCTTTCATTTTTTATCGTTCCTCTTAGCCACTTTTTTAAATATTTTTTTCTCCAGAATAGATACAGGTAGATATAGGTATATTTACAGGATGTGCAAAATAAAGGGAAATCCCTAATGCTCAATAAGGGTCGAAAGTGCTGAATAAGGGTCAATTATGCTCAATAAGTTTGGCACAATTGGTTCTTTTTTTTTAATCGGCTCCGCTGTTGACCTTAGAATTGTACCTTACTAATTGTGCCGAGTCCTAATTGAAGTTATGAATTAAATGAAAAAATCATTAAATTCTACAGGCTTGAAAACCATACTGACCAATTTTCGGCAAAATCCAAATACTTTCAAAATCGGTTTGAAGATACCATTTCTAGGGACAAGAATCCTAAGGCCTTAGTTTTGTCAAATTAAGAATCGAACAAAGTGGTTTTATTCACAGTTTGAATACAGTATTTTTTGAATAATTAATGTACATAAGTTCATTTTAAGTTTCATATATGCCTTGGATAATTGCGTTACACTAAATAAGATAAGTTAGATCGAGAAAGATATAAGCGGTTTATACAGTTAGTGTGGTAACGAGTTGACACTTAACAAGTTGGTAGTTTGGAAAAAGTGTCACTTCATTTTTGGAAGTTTTTGGGCAAAAATAGGCAAAGAATGGGCAAAAGTTGCGGAACGAAGTGACAGTTTGGAAAGCAGTGACAGTTTGGAACGAGTTGACAGTTTTTTTGACAAAAATCGGAAACGAAAGTGTAAACTCGTTACCACACCAACTGTAGTCTAATTTACTCGGGTTAGCATTTTCAATTAACTTACCCAAACAAAAAATGTGGCAGCTCCTGCAGATACATCTCGTATTTCTTCAAGATTAAGTTGCTCGATGTGACTCTGAAATATTTTTAGGCGTGATAATTATTTTACTTTGTCGGGATGCTACTCAGCCTCTTATATGAATATCGCCATTCTCCATAATTTTCCATACATTTCAATTTTTAGATTTTTAGACTTTTCTGAAATTTATAAACATGATGCAGTTGGACTCGTATGGCACAAATTTGATAAAAAAAAAACCTGTAAGCACTTACGCCAAAACGAGTCTTATTTTTCCAGTAACGTAGTGATGTAAAAAAAGGAAAAATTAGATAATGTTACCAATTTTTGGTAACGTTGCTTGGGAGCACGTCTGGGGCTTGTGTGACCTGCGATTGGTCCTTTTTTGAGCGCGCTTGGCCAATCACCGAAAGGCAAATCACCTATAGGCGTTTTCCTTCTTTTAAACATGTTTGTATTATAACTCAATCTTTGATATTTATAGAAAAAATAGAATTTCCTAATCTTAGAATAAAAAAAACGACGGAAATTTAGGTGAAACGGTGAATAGTGTGTTACCGTCGTCCCGTACCTTAGCTTTCAGCGCAATATTTTTCATAACCGTATTTTGCTCAAATCGGCCAATTCTCTGTTTCAACGAGTTTCTGCCGATTTTGCCTACCAGTGCTTGAATTGATCGCCAATCCTAAAAATATGTTAAAATATGTTCGATAATCTTTAAAATCTATATCATACTTGAATTTCAGATTCAGGCTCACCGAGCAGCAAATATGTTGCCATCATAACCAGCCGAACCGCTCTTGGTGGGGTATTATAAGATCGAATCTCGCTGATTGTTGGTTGTTTTAAAGCAAGTATCTAAAGTATTTTTATTGGCTTTTTTCTGAAAATTTCGAGAAAACGAATGATTTTTTCATCAGTTTGAAGTTCTTGTGAGCGTCATTTAGAACACCATCCCAGAAAAAATAATTCAAGTGTCTCTGACTGTTGGTAGTTCATAAAGGACTCACATTTAAAGTCCTTTATTGGATCACGTATCCAAAATCTACATATAAATGTTTTATACATTCCTTGCTAACAAACAGGGAGCTAAGTAAGAGTAGGTTTCCTTTTTTGACTTGATTCCCGACCCTTAATTGAAACTCACACTCCTGAAAATTTTTCTTACTACCGGTTGAGTTTCATAAAAATCGGCCAAGTTTTTCAAGATTTTCAACCGACACAAATAAGACACACCCTGAAAAATCAATCGAATAATTCTATAGACAATCTAGAAACGTTTGGCCGATTTTCATGAAACTCAGTCGGTAGTAGAGATGAGTTTTAATGTAGAGATGAGTTTTAGTAGGGATGAGTTTTTTTTTACCACACGTTGTTTACGAAATGAAACCTACCCTAACTTGGTGTTCCCCGAACGTTTGGCTTTCGGCACCTTAGCTTTTTTTAACCAAGCTAATTCTTTTTGAGGAGGAAAAAGCCAACTCAAGCCAAAAATTTTGGAGAGGGTAAAAAGTTAACTTAAAAAGTTTGAGATGGGAAAAAGCTAAGCCCAGCAAAGCCAGTTTTTTTCGAAAGAGGAAAAAGCCAAGCCAAGCCAAGTCAATGAAAATGGTTGAGTTTGCCAAGCCCTGCCCCCAATATTATTTCAAACTCAATTTAAAATCTTACTTCGTGTCGCATTCTTTCATAGCCTTGAAGTCTCGATAAAAGCCGCGTGCCCTCATCATATTCTGATTTCAGTTTTTCTCGAAGTCCCTTTGATTCGATGCGTTTGAGTGTTTTTTCCAACTCGGCCACTTCCTTTTTACTAATTGCATTTTTCAAATTTTTCTTCTCGGTCAGCAACTCGATAAGTCTTTTGGCTTTCTTCACCAGGTCCTCATCTACTTCCTCATTTCCAGCATTTTCCGCTTTTTCTGTAACTTCAGCCAAAACCAGTAAGTAGGGTGTTCAAACCGATATTCAAATTGTATTTTCAAATAGTATTTATACACTCTAAGACAATATTCCGACATACAATATTTTGATGTGCAATAAAAAGACAAAAAAAATTAAATTTTAAGGAAAAGAAAATTTAAAAAATTATGGTTTACAATTTGACAAAGTTCGAAATAAAAAAAAAACTTAATAAATCTGAATAAAGAAAATTTGAATATACCACCTAACCATCTGAGATAACATTTTTTTTTCTAAAAAAATGTGTTATTTCAAATGCAAATTATTACTTCAAATGCAAACTGTTATTTCAGATAGATAGTGCGTAGGCGGAAACACAGAAAAACTAACCAATTCTCGGGAAAAAACTAATATTTCAACTTCAAATTGTTGTTTCAAATGCAAACTGTTATCACAAATGGTGTTACCTCAAATGGTTAGGTGGTTTATAAAGAAAAACAGAACCCAAAATTTCAAAAGATCTGAAATTTAGTAATCTAAAAAAATATGAGGTGATGAAACAGGGAATCAAAAGAAAATCTAAAATTAAAAAATTCTGAATAGGAGTTGAAATTCACAGAAAACTTTTTTACCAGAATAGTTGATTTTCAATTTGAACATCCTACCGGTAATCGATTATTATCATTTGTCGCTTGTTGCATTTCGTTTTTCAAACGACTCGTTAAATCATTGTCGCCCTCTTGTGGCAGTGTCCCGTCCATAATAGAATCCCGCGATCTGGATCTAGTTGTACTCCGTGATCTGGGGCCATGACGACTGCGACCCGTAGACCGTCTAAAACCATTATTAGAGTCCATTACGGGGATCGAAAAAATTAAATCACTCGCAGGTTAAAATAGCAAAATTATAAATCACGTTGAAATCAAATCACAATCACAAAAACAAGCTAAAAAAATTCGAGCATGATTGGCGTATTTTCAATCACAATNTACAATTCTATTCTAATAGAATGACCCTATCGGAGACCCTATCGCAAATTAAAATCGCGGGCTAATATTGCGCGACGAATAAGGTGAAATAGTTTCATGTCTAGGCCAATTGTCTATAAAAATAACAAAGATAAACTGGGCAAATATTTTATACGTTGATTAAGAAAATTAAATTTTCGCCAGCTCCCCGATCAATAATATCGATATTGATTGCTTCGCAATCAATATCAATAGATTAATTAAAAAACATCATTAAATTATACAGGCTTGAAAACCATACTGACTAATTTTCAGCGAAATCCGGATACTTTCAAAATCGCTTTGAAGATACCATTTATAGGGACAAGAATCCTAAAGATTTTTACTTGGGTACTTTAGTAGTAAATCGAAACGAGATCCCGCGCGAAAGGGAGGGCGCAGGACAGAAATGCTTTCCCATTTTTTTGAAATGGTCTATACAGTATAGACTATACTTGTTGGCTTTCGTTTTTTTTCAAATTAAGTATCGAACAAAGTGCTTTTATTCACAATTTAAACACAGTATTTTTGAATAATTAATGTACATAAGTTCGTTTTAAGTTTCACATATCCCTTGGATAATGGCGTTACACTAAATATGATAAGTTATATCGCGAAAGATCCGCATGCAAAAGTCCCGAGCCTACATTTATTATGAGCGGCCTATACAGTTGCTGTAGTAACGAGTTGACACGTACCAAGTTGACAGTTGGTAACGAAGTGACACTTTTTTTGAGTTTTTTTGGGCAAAAGTGACGCAACAAAGTGACAGTTTGGAACGAGTTGATAGCTCTTGACGAAAAAATCGGAAACGAAAGTGTCAACTCGTTACCACACCAACCATAGTATAATTTATTCGGGTTAGTATTTTTCAATACACTTACCCAAACAAAAAATGTGGCAGCTCCCGCAGATACATCTCGTATTTCTTCAAGATTAAGTTGCTCGATGTGACTCTGAAATATTTTAGGTTTAATTTAGGTAATCATTTTATTTTGTCGGGATGCTACTAAGTCGCCCATATGAATTTCGCCCTTTTCCATAATTTTCTACACATTTCGCTTTTTAGATTCCTAATTTTTTCGAAACTAACATACAGTCCCGACCCCTTTAAGTGTCGCCCGTAAGTGCCGCTACCCCCTTAAGTGCCGCGTTTTTTTCGATTTGAAAAAGAACCTTGTAAGTGCCGTTTTTTTCAAATTGAAAATTATCTTTTTTTTATGTTATTTAGCTTGAAAACAACAAAGTTCCAGTTGAGGGTTAGAAAGACAGGTGAGATTAGTAAATGGCTTTCACATTACAAATATTAACAAAAATGTCGTTTTTTCTCTAAAAAATGGCCCTTTAAGTAAAAAGACCCCCGTAAGAGCCGCGTTTTTGGCGGCCTGAGTAAGGCACTTACGGGGGTCGAGACTGTACATGATGCAGTTGAACTCGCAGAGTTCAAATTTGGAAAAGAAAACAAATTTTTCAAATTTCCCCATCTTGGAATAAAAAAACGCCTGTATAATTTATGTAAAACGGTGAATAGTGTGCAAGCGTCGTCCCGTACCTTAGCTTTCAGCGCAATATTTTTGTTAACTGTATCTTGCTCAAATCGGCCAATTCTCTGTTTCAACGAGTTTCTGCCGATTTTGCCTACCAGTGCTTGAATTGATCTCCAATCCTAAAAATATGATTAACTCTCAGGGGGAAGAAGTTTTTGGGAACCCGTAGGGGGAAAATGTGTGTAAATAAACACGCACTTGAAAAATTCACAATAATTCGCCATAATTAAAAAAACTGGTAAAGCTAAATTGTAGAGCTCGGCAAACTACGTCGATCTGACTATTCAGAAATTGATTTGGGCCATCAAGGCCCCCTAGAGACCTGTTTGAAATGTCCAACCTACGCAAAAAAAAAACACCGTCAATCGAATTTTCTCGGAAAGTTGAGGGGGGTCACCAATACCCGTTTTGCCCTACGGGGCCTCCATATGCCTTAAATCGACAAAAAAAACATGTTGCGTGTCTATTTACACGCAGTGTTGGAAACGTTGAGCGTTGGGGTACGTTGGCCAACGTCCAACGCCCAACCAACGCGTTGGGAACGTTGGGCGTTGGGAAAAATCCGAGCGTTGGCCAACGCTTGCGTTGGGCGTTGGGGAAATTTGGAGCGTTGCCCAACTTTTCCAACACTGTTTACACGCACTTCCCCCTGGGAGTTCAATATGTTCGAAAATCTTTAAAATCTGAATCTTACTTGAATTTCAGATTCAGGTTCACCGAGCAGCAAATACGTTGCCATCATAACCAGCCGAACAGCTCTTGGTGGGGTATTATAAGATCGAATCTCGCTGATTGTTGGTTGTTTTAAAGCAAGTATCTGAAGTATTTTTATTGGCCTTTCCTGAAAATTTCCAGATATGGTGATTGGAGGAAAACGAATGATTTTTTCATCAGTTTGAAGTTCTTGTGAGCGTCATTTAGAACCCATCCCAGAAAAATTAATTCAAGTGTCTCTTACTGTTGGTAGTTCATTAAAAACTAAAATTTAAAAAAGTAAAGTCCTTTTATGGATCCCGTATCCAAAATCGACATACAGGGGTCGACAAATAAGGGTCGGTTTCGTGTTTTGAAATAACGACATTTATCTGACGACCCGACCGGGCCGAATTTGGTGAACCCAGAATAATGACACTCTATTGCTGGTACTGTATGAAAATATGTTTTTTGCGTTTTATTTTTAATTTTAAGACTAAATTAAAGACTAAAAACAATTTAAATTCATTATGTCGATAAGCGGACAAGAAAATAGTAAATAATATTCGTAGGTAGCAATCACTAATATTTTTTTAAATTTTTTTGGCAAATTTTTTTTTTTTTGCTTTTTTTGGTTGGATTCCACGGTACATTTTCACTTAAAAGCTATTTTTACCTCATTAAAACGATCCAACCAAAAAAAGCGAAAAAAAAAATTTGCCAAAAAAATTTTAAAAAATATTAGTGAATGCTAAAATCAACGACCGTTATTTGGCGCAATAATATTTTTCCTGGAAAAAAACGACCCTTATTTCGCGCGACCAACCATTATTTGGCTAATGCTACCCTTACCCTTAGTATTTGAGGGGCCCTTATTTGGCGACCTCCTGTATAAATATTATGCATTCCTTCTTATACTGCAGGGGCGCTAAATAAGAGTAGGTTTTCTTTTTTCGACTTGATGCCCTACCCTTAATTGAGATTCGCACTCCTGAAACTTTTTCTTACTACAGGTTTAGTCTCATGAAAATCGGCTGCGTGTTTCTAGAATAGAGCAATTTTCTTCTTTTTTTTTGCAATGGGGTGTCCCTATTGGCCAATACCATCTTAAAATATGCCGACACGGTATACAAGAAACGCGCAGCCAATTTTCATGAGACTAAACCAGTAGTAGAGATAAGTTTTTACGACAAGTTGTTTACAAAATGAAACCTACCCTTACTTTGTGTTCCCCCTATACAATAATAATTTAATGTATAATTTAAAACTCAATTTGAAATATTACTTCGTGTCGCATTCGTTCATAGCCTTGAAGTCGCGATAAAAGCCGTGTGCCCTCATCATAGTCTGATTTCAGTTTTTCTCGAAGTCCCTTTGATTCGATGCGTTTGAGTGTTTTTTCCAACTCGGCCACTTCCTTTTTACTAATTGCATTTTTCAAATTTTTCTTTTCAGTCAGCAACTCGATAAGTCTTTTGGCTTTCTTCACCAGGTCCTCATCTACTTCCTCATTTCCAGCATTTTCCGCTTTTTCTGTAACTTCAGCCAAAACCAGTAAGTAGGGTGTTCAAACCGATATTCAAATTGTATTCAAATTGTATAAAACAAATTTGAATAAACCACCTAACCATCTGAGCTAACACTTTTTTTCTAAAAAATGTGTTATTTCAAGTGCAAATTATTACTTCAAATGCACACTGTTATTTCAGATGGATAGTGCGTAGGCGGAAACGCAGACAAAATTTCATCGAATTTTCGCGAAAAAATTGTTATTTCAAACGCAAACTGTTATCTCAAATGGTGAGGTGGTGTATAAAAAAACACAGATCCAAAATATTTAAAAGATCTGAAATTTAGACATGGAATTAATTAACAAAAAAATCTAAAAAATTGAAATTCAAAAAAACATTTTTACAAGAATAATTGATTTTCAATTTGAACATCCTACCGGTAATCGATTATTATCATTTGTCGCTTGTTGCATTTCGTTTTTCAAACGACTCGTTAAATCATTGTCGCCCTCTTGTGGCAGTGTCCCCTCCATAATAGAATCCCGCGATCTGGATCTAGTTGTACTCCGTGATCTGGGGCCATGACGACTGCGACCAGTAGACCGTCTAAAACCATTATTAGAGTCCATTACGGGGATCGAAAAAATTAAATCACTCGCAGGTTAAAATAGCAAAATCATAAATAACCATCACGTTGAAATTAAATCACAATCACAAAAATAAGCTAAAAAATTCGAGCATGATTGGCGTATTTTCAATCACAATTACGTCAAATCACAAAATGATATTTCTCAAAATCACAAAGTTACAGTTCTCAAAAAAAAACTGATCACAATTCTTAAAATCACGAAAACACAAATTATGTATTTTACCAAAAAATCACATTGTTTTGTTAGACAGTGCTCCTTTCTTGGCGCATTTTTCAGTTTGTATAATAGTCCCGTAAGTGCCGCGTTTTCTATTGGAAAAACACCTTTGTTCCCCTTTTTAAATTTAAGTCTGTCATTTTCTTATACACCGTCTGACGGTGTATCAGGTCCCCCTTTATCATGCGACTTTGGCCCCTCGTGCGCTTATCAGGCCACTTTTCGAATGAGTTTATACTGCCCTTTTCCCGCTTGTAAATTAATTAAAAAATAGCGTTTGGGGACAAACCATCCCTTAAGTGCCACGTTTTTGGCAGTTCGAGTCCGGCACTTAAGGGAGGTAGGACTGTATTGATGTTAAAAAACCCAAGTTATCCACATGATGTAAAATCACAAATAATTAAAGTCAATCATCATGTGATTTCGATCCCTGATCCATGGTCTCAGTACTGGACAGTATTGAAACGCGACTGCCAACTCTGATTGGCTCCCGCTTGGACAAAAACGGTTTTCGCCTAAAAGCGTACTTTTCATTTTCATTGTGCACTTTTGCCGTTTTTTGGAGATAATTGGGTCCGGCCGCTGTTTTATCGAGTGAAATCGGAAAAAGTCGACTGCAGATTTCCACTTCAATTTCGTTGCTTTTGAATGGTGCCGTCGGACTCTTAAATTCATTTTAACTCCCAGGGGGACATTGGTGCAAATTTACAACTTGGGTCCCTTGAAAGTTAACTCCCACAAAATTTGAGAACAAAAAAAAATATTTACAAAAAATATACGCTCATGGCTCACACTTATGAACGCTTGACAGATGTACATAACGAACTAATTGTTGTACAGGGGGTGCTGAATAAGGGCTTGCGGAAATTATTATTAAGATTTTTGCTAGATAAATATTGGTTGTGATCGATAAGGTTCATTTTTTCGATGAAAATTGTATTGATCCGAAAAAGGGTCGCTGATTTAAACTTTGCTTTCAGTTTTAAAAGATTCTTAACTACCTTTCTTTTCAGCAGAAACATCTCCCACCAGTTGTCGCTAAAAAGACTTCCGCGAACACTTTTGAAAAATGCTTTCGTCGCATTAACGGTCATTTCCTTACTGTTGTCCAGCTGCGCAAAAATAGTGTCTAGAAGGTTTTCACGGCGTTCGAGCTCTTCAAGGGCTTCCGTCAAATAGTCCTGTTAGTAGGTTTTCCAAGTTGAAATTCAAATGACTATAAAACAATACCGAAAACCGACAGAATTTGGCGAATTCGGAAATTGTGTTTTGTTAAAAAAAATTTCTGTTAAAAAATTTGGCTTTAATAATATTGGTTTTAAACATTGTTGGTGTTGAAAATAATAATGTTAAAAAAATTTATGTTTAAAAATATTTATTTTAAGACATTTTGATGTTAAAAATGTTTGTGTTGAAAAATTTAGTGTTAAAAATTTTGGTGTAAAAATAAATGAGCTTATAAAATTTGATGTTTAGAAGATTGATGTCAAAAATTTAGGTGTTAAAAAGTTTGTTGAAATTTTTCGTGCTGAAAAAGTGAGTTTCGGTATTCGGTGAAAACTCTTCATTTGAGAAACATAGTCAAAAAAAAAAAACTTTTTTCGAACAAAACGTTTTTGGTGAAACTTTTGCCGTAGAAACAACAGATCTATTCAAGTTCTGCGTCATAACTTATGAACAAAAAATTTCTTCGATTAGCCTTTTCTCCATAAAAGTTTTCTTCAATAAACCGTGTCATGATCAAACTACTTAACGTTTTCTCACAATTTTATTTTTTAATTCTCAGGGGGAAGGAGTTTTTGGGAACCCATCGGGGGAAAATGCGTGTGAATAAACACGCACTGAAAAAATTCACAATAATTCGGAATAATTCGAAAAAACTGGTAAATCCCAGTTGTAGAGCTCGTCAAACTACGTCGATCTGACTATTCAGAAATTGATTTATGCCACCAGGGCCCACGAGAGAGCTGTTTGAAATCTCCAACCTACGCAAAAAATAACACCGTCAATCGAATTTTCTCGAAAAGTTGAGGGGCGTCACCAATACCCGTTTTGCCCTACGGGGCCTCCATATGCCTTAAATCGACGAAAAAACCCAGTTGCGTGTCTATTTACACGCACTNTTTGGATTTTTTCGTTCATTATATTGTTTTATATCATTTTTTTATAGTTTCAAGTTTTCCAGGGTTTAAACCTACGCACTACCCATGTGGCTTAACAGTTTGCATTTGACTTAACAATTTGCATTTGAATTAACACCTTTTTTCGGAAAAAATGTGTTAAGTTAAATGGTTAGGTGGTGTATTTTATTGTCCGCTTACAGACATAAGTAATTTAAACTGTTTTTAACCTGGTATTTAGTCTTTAAAATTAAAAAATTAAAAATTAAACGAAAAAAAATATTTTCATACAGTATCAGCAAAAAAAATGTGCGTATCCTGGGTTCGAAAACGAGCTTTGGGTCGCAATATAAGGGTCGATTTCTCAAAACACGAACCGACCCTTATTTGGCAACCACCTGTTAAAACATACGCCCACACTTATGAAGGCTTGACAGATGTACATAACGAACTAAGTGTTCGATTCTAAATTACCTTTCTTTTCAGCAGAAACATCTCCCACCAGTTGTCGCTAAAAAGACTTCCGCGAACACTTTTGAAAAATGCTTTCGTCGCATTAACGGTCATTTCCTTACTGTTGTCCAGCTGCGCAAAAATAGTGTCTAGAAGGTTTTCACGGCGTTCGAGCTCTTCAAGGGCTTCCGTCAAACAGTCCTATTAGTAGGTTTTCCAAGTTGAAATTCAAATGACTATAAGATAATACCGAAAACCGGTGTCTTTAAAAATTTTGGTGCTAAAAACTTTTATGTTAAAAATATTGGTGTTTAAAAATTTGGTGTTAAAAAATTATTGTAAAAACAATTGAGCTTAAAGAAGTTGATGTTTAGAAGATTGATGCCAAAAATTTAGGCTCTCAAACTCTTCATTTGAGAAACTTATCCGGAGAAACTTTTTTTCGTTGAACGCGTGTTTGCTCCATCAAAGTTTGCTTCAAAAACCGTGTCATGATCAAAAATCTTCTCATGATCAAAAATCTTCTCATGATCAAAAAACCGTGTCATGATCAAAAAACCGTATATGATCAAAAAACCGTGTCATGATCAAAAAACCGTGTCATGATCAAAAAAACCGTGTCATGATAAAAAAAAACGTGTCATGATCACGTACTGCTGAACGTTTTCTCACAATTTTATTTTCTAATGGCGATCTTTGAAACTGAGTTTGGAAAGCCTACCTGTAAGACCTGCGGAAAGCCAAAAAGTTCGAGAAGTGCATGTTGAATATTTGCCCTTGATAAGATCGTATTTGGGTGTTTTTCTCGATGCAATCTGGCAACGTCGCCAATACTCATCCACGGCATTTTAATATTTTAATTTTATACTTTTTGTATTCGCTTTGGATATCCAACAGGGTAAGCTTTTTATAGAAATCTGAATAATAACTCGAAAATCGAATTATCGGAACAAAGGCAAAGCAACAGCGAATATTGGACCAAATAGAAAAAGATAAAACAAAATAATATTTGAGCTACATATCACTATTGTGCACTATTTGTGCACTTTCATTTATGATTTCAGTTAAGCCATTAGTAAATGCTACCATGGTTATTCAATTAGTTCCATTCTCCAAAACATGGAAGAAAATATTTCATTGTTTTTTTTTTGGCTCTACGACCATAGATTAAAAGAATTTTGACGGTCAGTTTTGACCCCTGAGTGGAACTGCCTGAAAACGGAGAATCATGAAAACGGAGAAAATTTTCTAGACAGAAAAAATAAATTTTTCTAAA
>SCLG01000604.1:28442-60073 GCA_004367875.1 Oikopleura albicans
GAACGACCTTCAAATGAATTTGATAATTTGTTTCTGACTTAGTCACATACAAAATCGGAGTTGAAGTTCACAATTTCTTCCAAGAACGGATTTTTAAAATTCTTCGATGGAGGTTTTTTTCCCAAAGCGGGGGTCTTTTTTAACCCCATGGGTTTATCCGGAACTTTTACGCAAATGTTCTACGAGATCTTTCGTTACCGGTACCGGTTTACTTTCATGAAAATCGGCGGAGTGTTAGTATACCGTGTCGGCATATTTTTAGATGATATAAAACCAATTTCCCCCGTTTTATTTTGAACTGGGTGGCAACCCAGTAGGTGCCCTCTTTTCTCCCCTTTTCATAAATACCGTATTTATGAAGACGGAAGAAAAGAAGGACACCCCAGTTCCACATAAAAAGGGGGAAATTGGTCTTTATATCGTCTTAAAGTATGCCGACATGGTATACTAGAAACGCTCGGCCAATTTTCATGACACTCAGTCGGTAGTTACCGGTTACATTTCATACAGTCGTTACTCCCATTACGGCCGTTTATCCCATTACGGCCGTTTATCCCATTACGGCCGCTTTCTTCGTCAAAAAAGTGATTATCTCATTACGGCCGCTTTTTATACGGCCGTACTTTAGGGGTCAATAATTCCATAAGGGCCATTTTTTTCTTGGTAGGTTTGGCCTAAGTCATTTAAAAGTCCAATACACCATTTTTATATAATTTTGTCCCAATTTAACCCTATTAGGGGCGTTTATCCCATTACGGCCGCTTTTTTCGAGAACCGAAAACGGCCGTAATAGGAGTAAGGACTGTATCTGAAAAATCCCTGACATCAAAATTTAAAAAAAATGAGGCACTGGTTATAAATAATAGCAAACAAGGCTATTTTTTAATAATAATAAGTGAGTAATGCACATTTGAGGTCATTTATTCGTTGAAGTTAATTGAACACTTTTCTCATGTCGTTTTGATTGGAAATGTTGCAGATTTAATAATTGCACTGTTTAGCATTTTTGATTCATTATTTTTCTTTTAATTAATTAACAGTAATGAATAGTCCTTAATTGGGCATCATTTGAACTCAGATATCCACTCGACCTTTGCGAAGCTTGATCACTTGCTGGCGCCAGAGCACTATTATGAGAATTTATTTTTTGATGAGAGTTTATGTATTGATGACTGAGCCGTGAAAAACGCTCTTTTGAGTAGCCAATCATCGAAGAGCTAAGCGTGTCAATTTCGTGATCAGTTCTAGAATCATTTGATGTCGTGGGCGCCAGGGGCATCCAGCAATTGTCCGAGTGGCCCTGAAAGAGGCACTCTTTTGTACAATTCGGGCCCATTGCGCTGTTAAGTCCACAATTGGTCGAGTTTATCGAATCTTTCTCCGACTCGCCGCGACCGCTATCCGGCACCAGATCCGACCCGTCTTCGCGCGATCGCGTTTTTTGCGTTTTTGTCGAACTGTCGGTTTTTGGATAATACTCGTCGGTCGTCTGGGTTCCGTCGGATTCGGTCGGTTCCACAATTAGGCCGGTTTTAACATTTGAACATTCGGTTCCGTTGATTTCAACCGTCCAGCCCGAGAGCGTCTGCTTTGAGTCGCCGACAGTGCAGCCCGCAAGCGTATTCTCCGCTGAGCGGAATTTATAAATTTCGCGTTTTTTATTTCGACAACATTTGAAGACAATAATGATGATCAAAATTAGAAAAACCAAACCGAGGCCGGCAAGGGCCCCACTCAGTATTGCCGGGTCCGAACTTCGGGCGAGTAAAACTTCTGGGGGTACAATTTCGACTTTAAACTCGGCAATGTTTTCGAGGCCGCCATTGTCGCGCGCAATCACGCGCAGCGCGTACTGTGAGGCGTCCGTTTCGGTGATGTTTCTTCTGAGCGTCAAAACACCCTCATTATTAATCGCGAACAAACGGTAGTCATCGTCCAATGAGAGATTAAATAAACTGTTCTCGCCCTGGTCGGCGTCCGTCACATGAAACTTATGGACCATAAAGTTCTTAGGCGAGGTTTTGGAAATTGTGCTGAGTTTGGGCACATCGTGAAAGATGGGTTCATTATCGTTCACATCGTTTACGCGCAATTTTAGTTCGCATTTTGCCTTTTTCGGCGGTTTTCCTCCGTCTTGGGCAATAATGGCGACATTATAGGTGTCCTTTTCTTCCCGATCGAGCGGTTCATTCAAAAAAACTCGGCCAGTTTTTTTATCGACAGTAACCACGTTATCCATGGAAAAGTACTCAATTTCCCCAAATGGCGATTTAACCCCGGACAAATGATCCCCATCGGAAGCCCGGACAAAGGCGATTAATTTTCCCGTAATTTGATCCTCGGAAATTTGAACAGGCGTAGGCGGACAGTGGGAGAAAACGGGCATGTGATCATTATCGTCCGAGACCACAAAGGTAATCGCGGCGGTACTGCACTTTTTCGGCCGCCCATTATCGCAAGCATGAAGGCCAACGCTAAGCAGATTTTGCGTTTCTCGATCCAGTGACTTTTTCAAAATCAGAAAACCGGAACGAAGGTCAAAATACTCCTCGCCCATATTCAAACGAAGGTCGATTTGGCCGGCCGATGCAAGGTCATAATCATCAATGTCGAAATAGGCCAAGGCAACTCCTGTCGGTGTCGATTCAGAGATGAAAACTAAAAGTATTTGTTAGAAAAAGGCATAACAAGAAAAATTCATGAACAAATTATTTAGTCTGGACTTTTTACAGGAAAAATGCGATTTTTGGGCAAAATTTTAGTACTATTCGGAGAAAAAAAACTTTTTAGTGAAAACTTATTTCGGAGAAAAAACACTTTTTAGACAAAAACTTGTTTCGGAGAAAAAACACTTTTTAGACAAAAACCTATTTCGGAGAAAAAACAATTTTTAGAGAAAACTTATTTCGAAGAAAAAACACTTTTTAGAGAAAACTTATTTCGGAGAATTTGTTTTTCAGAGAAAATTTGTTGCGAAAAAATCTTTCAGATAAAATTTGTTCCGAAAAAATCTTTCAGATAAAATTTGTTCCGAAAAAATCTTTCGGATAAAATTTGTTCCGAAAAAATCTTTCAGAGAAAATTTGTGTTTTTCAAATAATAAAAATTTATAAGACACGTTTTTGAGTTCCTTTCTGGTTTTAATTTTTAGCCCAATAATGACCAAAGTAAGGCCAAATATTGTGTGGGCGATTTTGCTCAAGCGGTTAACTGGCTTGCATATTAGAGTAATCTCGTCAGTTGCATTATCAAAGGTCTAAAATATTTCACTTATTCCATTATTAATTAATGTGAAAAAAGTCAATCTTAAATAAAGGTGGTTGAGATGACTCCCATTAGATAACATTACGATTATGAAAATCTGACATGAAACTGCTGCTTCATTCCAAAATAAATTTTAAAAAACGGCTTCATTGGGATTTTATTGGGTCTCGGCAAAATGAAATCATGTTTTGCAATAATGTAACAACTTGCCTTATCCGTCATATCAAAAACAAAACAGAAAAGTTTGATAATTTTTTTTTTTCAGCTGAAAATATTTCTACCTTCTTTGCATTTCTTGGTATGATGTTTTCTAGATAACAACTTTTTCATGAAAAATGATAAGTATTTATTTTCCTGTTTTCTTTTTTAACAATACTGAATTCTAATAAGCCGATTACAAAGAGCGCAAGAGAGCATTACAATTTGTCCACGATTAATTTTTCACTTTTAAATCCAGCGCAAGATTTAAAACTATGTCGATTATTATATTGGCCAATTTCCGCCCGCGAGTTTAGTAAAGTTAAACTCGAAAAAAAAAACAGCCGAAGCGCATTGAGAAAAAAAAACGACAAGAACGCGCCTCAGACAGTTGAATCTTTCCTTTTTTGCTTTTTTTTTACTTTTAACATTAATAAAGGGTAAGGGGCAAAATGTGACGTCACGAAATTGGCCAATCGACATAGTTTCAAATCTTGCGCTGAATTTAAAAGTGAAAAATTAATCGTGGACAAATTGTATTTTTAATCATTATTGATTAATTCACAAAATTTTGTTTTTTTGTCGAATTATATTTGCCTAAAATCGTTCCTAGAAATGGTTTGGGCAAAAAATAGCCTTAAAATAGCACGAGCAGGACAACTGGTTCGATAACTGCGTAGGCCGTGTATTATAATATATTTATACACCGCCTGAGGGTTTATCAGGCCACTTTCACCTTCCAAAACCGGCCTGATAAACCCCAAGGGCGTAGGCGGAATAACTGGAAAATGTGGAAAATAAGGTGGCCTGATAAGCGCACGAGCGGAGAATTACGCAATACAAATTTGGTATTATCCAATGAGAGACCGGCCTGATAAGCGCAAGAGCCAGCAAAGTGGCCTGATAAACCCTCAGGCGGTGTACAAATATAGAATATAATTGTTTATATTATATTATTTATATACGTATCAATTGTTAAAAACTATTTTGAGCTCAGTTTTAAGTTAAAATTATTTTTATTACTTTGCTTTGATCTTTTCGAGTATATAAATATAAATTTTGACAATCAATGCCGTTATTTTAACGGGGATAGATTTGAATCACCGACATAAAAAGAACAAACAAAACGAAACGTACGTGGTCCCACTGGAATATTTTTTGAAAACTCTTTGGCCGCACAATGTTCGACGTTTATGTTTTATAAAACATAAATTAAAATACAAAATGTCGTCAAATGATATCAGTTACCCACAGCGGTTATCAGTACTCGCCTGCTTGAGATAAGCGTTAGGCCGCTTTATATTTCGCCTGATTAGGGCGACTATCTGTATATACTCAATAAAATATGAGAGACAAAAATTTGTTGATTTCAGAAAAAAAAAGACTCAAATTGGCATCGTGCCTTGTTTTACCCGTTCTCTTCGCCAGAAAAAATATAGGTAAGTTACGGGCCAAAAAACCTTTCTAGGACAATTATAATTATTCTCTATTTAAGCTTTTTAACCGCTTGGTATTAAAAGTTTCACCACAAAAAACAGTATGGTAAATACAACCCTCCGCAGTTATCAGGTCAGCATTTCGAGGACAAATTTTGACCCCATAACGGCGCAGTGCGTAGGTGGGGCGGCTGGAAAAATTTGAGTTTTGATCCGATAAATGGTGACCCGATAGCGGCGCAGGTGGTCTACTAAATTTAAGGAACCAAAACTCGTTTTTTGCCCAATTTAGCAAAAAAACGGAAAAACGAGTATTTTTGCTCAGGGTGTATTTTTAAACCACTTTTGGCGCCCCGGAGTGAGCACGGCCATATCGAAACTCATTTCAATATTCAAATTATAAGACTACTGAGCTGGATTTTGCTAATACTTTGTAATTACTAGATACAGCCTCACTTACTCAGTGGCGCCAAAACTGAAGTCATTCTTAAACTCACAATTACGTGGTAATTTACCGATTAGCGCAAATTTGAATGACCCTTACAATTTAAGCCCAAACAAATCGCCCGCAAAAAGACCAGAAGATAATTTGGTTTCAGAGTTAAAAAGTAAATAATTGAAGAAAATCTAGATTTTTTACCTCTTTCATCCTGAAGTTGAGACGGTGGAAGAATTGTGGTTTGAATCTGAGGGAGATTATCATTGACATCGCGAACCAAAATCTCCACAAGAGCAAAATCCAATATTGCCTCTGACGTTATTTCGCGTAATTCAACGACCGTTTGTAAACTATAAACAAAACAAACGTAAATACGTGCGATAAGAACTTTTCATAAAAAAATTATATAAAAAAAGATGAACACGAAATGAGATTAAGATTGCTTCGATAAACCTCAGGTAGAATGTGTGTTATAAAAAAGTCGACATAAAATTTCGATACTAAAAAAATAATTTCTTTTCAGTACACCCTTGCACAATTATCTGGCCGGAATTTTCGGTCTTTTCTTTATCGCGAAGGAATTTTCTAGGAACCTTTTTTATATGCTTAGCCCTACGCCCTTATATGACTAATAGTAGGTAAAAAAATATTTTTGGACAAAAATGTCGGACCGATAACTGCGTAGGAGGTTAATTCACTTTCCAGGACAAAAAATTGTTTATAATGAATCAGGGGTTAAAAATTTTAACTTAAAATTCCCAACAAAAAATAACTAAAATAACAAAATACAGTCTTGATTCCATAAGGGGCGCTTCCATAACGGCCGTTGATCCCATAACGGCCGCTTTTTTCCTCCAAAAACGGCCGTTTACCCCATAATGGCCGCTTTTTTCGAGAACCGAAAACGGTCGTTATGAAATTAAGGACTGTAATTGAATTTTCAAAAACAATAGAAACTTTAAGCCTAGGCCTTTGGCTCTAGCCAATCAGCACACTTTTTGCGTTTCCGTATTATAATTTTTTCCCCGTTTCAAAAGTGTCATATTTATAACGAACTTTTTGGCGTCAAATTTACTACCAACAAATGCAATAAAACCGTATTTCATCCGAACTAAACGAAATGTTGTATGTAACTGAATTTAGAGGTTAAATTTATGCAGTCGTATATTGGGTGGCTTAGAAACAGAATTTTTTGCGGCCGTTGAATCTTTATAATTGCAATTAAATGAAGATGTAAGCATTTTTTGTGTTCATTCGGTTTAAAAAAGTAATGTTTGAGTTCCATATCGAAGTAATTTGACTTGAAAATGCGGTAAAAAACTAACCTTTGTTTTTGCTCGAAATCGATTGGTTTGATCAAACGAATTTCGCCCGTTTCTTCGTCGATTTTGAGATATTCGCGGATTTCAGGATCAATCAAGGTGAATGTGACCTAATAAATGGTTGGTTAATAAGTACTTCTAAGTTTAAATTGGCGCAATATAATAAAAAAAAATACTAACAAAGTTTATTTCAAAAAAAAAAAATCAAAAGATACGTACTTTTTGCAAAATACCAAAATAAAGAAATTCTAGAACGTTTTGTGTAATTATATGCGCAAAAATGGCCCTGTTGCATTCTAGGAAGTTAATAGAGCAAACAAATAATATATTTTCTAGAATATAAACGGCAACTTTTGGATTTTGACATATAATAAGCCTGTAGGCGCGGAGGGTCTGTAACTAAATTACAAGGACCACGCAAATGACTCACCGCGTTGCTTTTAATAGAAAATATATAATATAAATTTGAGTGCTTTATGCTTTTTTCATTTAATTTTGTTAAATTTAATAAATAAATTAATAATTTCTTTACGTCCCTTTTAATCGTTTAGGGGATATATTCAACAGTAATATTATACATAAAATCAAAATGATCATACCTGGTCGTAAAGGCCATTGGATTCTAGGATGATTCCGGTTGCAAAATCTCGAACATTTTCCTCAACTGTCGCCCGGTACAGCTAAAACGATATTTTTAATATTTAGTTATTTGGAACCTGTTTCAATTAACAGAAAATGTCGTTTATTTGAGTTTTGAATTATTAACACGTCCGATAGTTTTACCCGACTCGGTCACTTTTGTTTTCGTTAGCCAGGGGGATTATCAGGCCTTCTGGTGGAAGCGAAATCAAAACTCACTTTACCGTTTCATACACACCATAATCATTAATTTTGCCATTTCAATTAAATTTGTTTTGACAAAAAAATCTGTACTTTAATTTTCGAGATGTGACTTGGAATTTTTTTTTCGCGAAAATCTTTTTGTGAATGGTTTTTGAAAAAATAAAACTGAAAGAAATAGACACAATCGAATTTACGGTCGAATTTACCTTCAAATTTACGTTCGAATTTACGCTCGAATTTACGCTCGAATTTTCGTTCGAATTCACGATCGAATTTACGCGCCAATTTACGCGCCAATTTACGCTCGAATTAACGCTCGAATTTACGCTTTGTGTGGCTGTTTTGTTGGTAATCTTTTTATTGACTACGGTCTTTTTCACAAATATCAGAAAACAATCAAAAACACAAAAGTGATAATTAATTTTAGATTTTAAACCGTGAGTAAACTTACCCTTTGATTAAATTTAAATGATGATTGGCAGTTAGCGTCAATGTGGATTAAAACGGTTTCTTCGGTCTGGTGTAATCCGTCAGTGACTTGAACAACGATTTGGTTTGATCNACATGTTTTTTCCAAATATGTTAAAGAGCAAAATTCTGACAAAATGAAAAAAAATAATAACCACGTACGTCGTGCGGTTAACCGTTTGTGAACCCGGTTAACCATTATGTTTTTGTGGTCAAATCGACCAAAAAGTGTCCAAGGGTGGTCGGAGAGCTTCCGAAAGTATGCTCATTCGATTCAGAACCATTGATTTGCCTACCGTGCAAATTACGAAGGATCAGAGAAGGATCAGAGAAGAGAAAATGAAAAAAGGACAAACGTCCTTGTTTTTGGTTGGAGAACTGCTGGCTATTTTTGGTTGGGGGTTAAGGTCTTTTTTCACAAATATCAATTAACAATCAAAAACACAAAAGTGATAATTAATTTTAAATTTTAAACCGTGAGTAAACTTACCCTTTGATTAAATTTAAATGATGATTGGCAGTTAGCGTCAATGTGG
Organism: Oikopleura albicans; assembly: GCA_004367875.1. NCBI lineage: Eukaryota > Metazoa > Chordata > Appendicularia > Copelata > Oikopleuridae > Oikopleura > Oikopleura albicans. Next base: position 36,949 of record SCLG01000604.1, read on the forward strand.
ATTAAAACGGTTTCTTCGGTTTGGTGTAATCCGTCAGTGACTTGAACAACGATTTGGTTTGATCCGTCAAAATCCGCTGCGTTGGCTGAGAGGCGCAAATCCACTTCTTCACTTCGTCCATCCTCGCCCACGTAACTGCTTTCTTCCAGATTTAAAAATTCCGCACCTTTTAACCCATAGCGTAAATTGGATTCTGAAGAAAATTATTAGTACCCGGTTAAACTCAATAAATGATTGACTTGACTAAAATGCCAAATTTTTTGTATTTTCGGTAACCGATAATATTCCGGATGAACTATTTTCCCATTGTACTTTTTGAAAAATCTTCTGATTGCAATTGAAAAATTAGTGAGAAATGATTATTATGTGTCCGAGTTGAAAAATTGCCACTTACTAAAAAAAAACTTGTTTCTTTCCTAATAATTTGAAATAAAAAGTTCAAACAAAAAGTAAAATATAGCCATAACTTTAATTGAAATTTATCACGTGACAGAGTGAACTTGAGCAAAAACTGGATTAACTCACTACAATCCAGTTTTTAATTTCAAGTCGAATGGCCAAGACAATTTTTTTTCCAAAAAATGGTGGATATGCCTTATTTAGTAATAAATGCGATAAACAAAAAAGTTGTACCCAAATCTGCTTTCAAAATTTTTAGTTAGTAAAAAATAAAGTTAATTCATAGTCACGGTTTAATTTACGGTAAACGAATATAAATAAAGAAGTTAAATGATTTTAAAATCGGGTTTTTTGGGGATAATGGTTTCAATTACTCCCTATAACCAAAAGATGAAAACAAAAATGCGATTTTCTCCACCCATTGTGGTAAACATATTCTAACTACTTTTCCCGTAACAATTCTATTTAAAAATATATTATCAAAACAAAACGCCTCAGTGAATACAAATTTTCGATATATATTTTGCTTGAATTCATTTGGCAAGCGTTTTTTTTTGCGCATCAAAAATAAAAAGGACCACAAATAATTTGAACCGTAAAATTTCAATAATAAATATATAAGGTAGAAACTCGCCTGTTGCGTAAACTTATAAGTAGCACTGTGAAAATAATTGATTCCGAGAGATGTATATCAACTTATATATAAAATGGACCTAACCGCACTCTAAAGATATAATTTAAACCACATTTTCTACTAATTTTAAATGTTCCCGTCGCAATTTGCCGCCCCAAATTATATGAAATTGTCATTTTTTACATTTTTTTATATGAAAATCAAACATGGCGAGTTTTGCAAAAAAAAAACGATTTTACTTTTTTTTGGTAAATGATAGTTATATTTTTTTAGATTTAAAAATTAATCTATTTACAATTTTTATGTAGTGTTTTGCCTTACAAAAAAAAAATTACGCAAGGTGACCTTATTATCTAGAAAATGTAATTATACTATGTGTAAGAACAAGTCGGGTAGATACTAAAATGCCACATTTGTCGCCAGAGAGTGGCTAGGTTTTGAATTTTACATGTCTCAAAAATGAGCCAACGACTTAAAAGGGTAGATTTTTATTAATGGCCTCTGCTGGTTATTTGATAAATATAAGTGCTAAAAAATAGGAAAAATCTTCAATATTTAATAAACTTCGCACTACTTGGGCCCTAGCTGAAAATATTAAATTTCTGGTTTAAAAAAATACGTATGTATTATTAGGTTTGAATGAAGCGTACTCAGTAACAAATTTGTGATGTATATATCCAGTGAATATATTTAGTAAAATTAGTACTGTTGATGGTTAAACCAGAAATAGATGAACCGGCCCTCGGAATTATGTATTTGTATTATAAAATGTGAATTTTGTCATTAAACTGCGTCCATAATTATAGTTTTTGGTCAATCGGTAACTAGCCTTAACCGACCGGAAGCGCACACCGGAAGTCATGGGCCAAGGCCGAAAACAGATTTTTAGAGGCTCTTTGACAAAAAGAAATCAAAATTGGAAATATTAGTCTGCTTCCAAAAATAGCCAAAAAATCAAATGTGTTTTGATTCAATTTGGCGGATTTGGCTTGTCGGCCTTAATTATCATAAAAGTCAGTAAATCACGACTTTAACGAACGTTGTCCAGTACGAATGTTTTTAATACTGTATGGCTAAATTGAAAATTGAACGCTTTCTAGAAACCGACCCCTTATTCTACAATATTATTATATATACTAGCAACGCTCGGCCAATTTTCATAAAAGTCAACCAGTAGTTGTTTCAAGGCAAAAAACATTTCATCAAATTTTGCGATATTCTAGAATATTTACAATTTTTTTCGAATCGCGTTCGTTTGAAAAAATATTCTAGAATTTGACCGAATGCAGTAACTTCGAATAATTCTCATAAATGACAACCCAAAAGAAAACGGAATATCAAATTCGCAGGTTCGTAATATGCTCAAAATCAATTTCATAATTCAAAATTCACCTCGCAGAATTAAAATCGGAAAACGTGAAATCCTAGCTCCAAAATTAGTAAAGCCCGCCCCATGTTATGATTCAATTTTCTTACAGATGGGTGCACAAATGTGTTGTAACGAAGTTAAATCACTACATAAGGTGAACTATATGCGTATTGTGTTTAAATACATATTGAAATTTAAAATAGGCTGCATTTGCATAAATTCAATCGGCCCCCTTTTCTGTAATTGTTTTGGTTCAAAATAATAAAAAAAAACGAACCCATAATTTGAATGCAAAATGTTTTAACTTTTTTGCGACCGTTACAAAACCGAAAATTGTTAACTTAACTCGCACGCGTTTTTGGGAATACTGAAAAGTATCTATCTTTAGCCTGCAACCAATCAGCGCACGGTTTGCATTTCGTTATTATAACGTTATGTTTTCTGAAAATTATCACTCTTGGCGTTCCATCAGTTAGAATTCGTTAGTTCTAGAATTTTTTGCTCAAAAATGAATTTTCATGGTGTTCGGCCAATATTTATTATTAATTTGAGCTGTTCCTCTTATATCTATTTAAGAATGTATAAAAAAATTGTTCGTCTTTATCAAACTAAAAACAATCATGGCGGGCTATAGATGGCATGTAAATGTTAAAAGAACACGTATAATATTCAACTCCACCTTCCCTAGACTACACATTGATCCACTTGGTTAGGGTCGCGCATATGCGTTTTTTATTAGAAGAAAATAGTCTTTATGGATTAAAAAAACTATTGGTGTAATATTATTTTGTTTTACTTCCTACATCCTGCAAAAATCGAGATTTGAAGGATAATTTCCACATTTTACCAAAAATGCTAGATCAAGAAAAAACCCAAATTCTAGATTTGATAAAAATTTTGAATTTTTACCTAAAAATCTAGATTCGCATAAAAATTGTCATTTTTCCCAAAAAAATCTAGAATCGAGTAAAAGTTCGTTAACAAAAAGCCTCATTTGACTGAAATTTCCAAAATTCAACTAAAAAATCTAAAAATGGATACAAATGTCCAATCTTTTCTGGAAAATGTAAGCGACCGGTAAAAACGGGTGACAAAAAGAACATTATATCGAAAAGAGTAGTCTTAATATGTTTTTTATAAAATTTGAATTTCAACCTGACACACCCTAAAATGAAAAGGGATTTATCTTAGCGGCAGGGCGAAGCTTTTCTGTGATCGCTAATTCATGAAAGGTCCCTAAAGGGAGCACAGACATCAGGTGATTGCGGTTAAGGTGTTGCTTTTCATCAACCGTACAAATAATATTTCACCTCGATATTGTACTGAAAAGAAATAAAAAAAAAATATTTTCACTTGAATTTTCGCCAAACCAAGAAATATCTTTTTTTTTTGTTCTTCAAACGCAAAAATTTGATTAAAATCGCACGTTTATTCCCAGATGATACAAAACATAATGAATCGGATAAAAAAATATCGAAATTGTCTATTAAATTTAATTACGAAATGCGCTTACGAAAACAGCTGGATGGGTCTTGGCCTTTAAAAAACCTTTTTTTTTTTGTTCGTTCGATTTCGAATTTAATGTTCTATTATTTTTTTATGTTTAGCATTTTGGCAGACTGTGAGAAAATGATCAGTCTAAGTCTTGAATATCAATTAAATTAAAACCGTAAAGAGGGCTGTGAGTGTAATTGAGTTCAGATTTCTACAAGGGCTTAAAAAGATCTGCCATTATTACTAAAAAGGAACTGTAAGTATCAGTTTCGTTTTGAGAGCCGTTATCTGTTTTTTTTTTTGTTTTTCTATAGTATGTCAATCTTGAATAATTGCCAATTTCTAGAATGAATCAAAAAGAAAATTTTTATAGGTTATGCGCATTAGAAATGCCGCAAATTTGTATTCTAGAAATGTAATTAAAAAAATGAGTCTGTTTTTTTATCTGCGAAAGACAACGGACTCCCTTTTTTTTAATTCTAGAATACGAATCTGCGTCATTTTTATTTCGAACAACCTATAAATAACCAAAATTTTCCATCTCTTACCGGTATATTATAAGTTAACTCGAAGAAGTTTGAAAATAATATATTCAAACTTTTCACGGTAGTTTTTGTTTAATTCTGATTTTCTAGAAATCTTACGATGACGCAATCGCAAAGTTATATCTCCCGACTGTCAGATTGGTAAATATCACAAATAACAAAACAAAACAAAAAATGTGTGAAAATAAAATTCTTCCTTACCTTTATCTTTATCGGTGGCGAGAAAAACATTGCCGCTCATGCCATTTATAAGAGCTTTTTTGCATAAATTTAGGGTCGAGCCGGAAAAATTCGTTTGAAATTCTGGCTCGCGGTCATTTTCGTCTGTAATCTCAATCTGGAGGGTTAATAATTTTTGTCCGCGGCTCACTTCGTCGTCCGGTTCCAGCAGGATTTTAACCGTCAGGAGGCACTTGATGTCATTAAAGGGGCATATGACCTCGCGGTCAAGCCGAGAGGTTAATTCAATTGACCCGTCCGTATTTTTATAGTTAAAACTGGGGACTTTTGAGAAAATTCGGGCTTTTGGGAAGCGGGGGGTCTCGGGCAAAATTTGGTCTATGTAATACACGGGCGTACCCGGTTCCGTACTTTCTGACAATTTTATCATTTTAAAGGACTCGTGAAATTGATTGGACATTGAGTAGACAGCCCTCAAACAGGGAACCATAAACAACAGCAACACCTAAACAAGAAACATTATGAGTAAAAGATCAACATAAGCCAAAAAAGTCTTCTGCCAAACTCTATTTGTAAACTGTCACAATGGGCAGACTAGAACGCACATATTTCACCTGCTTTAAAATTTTAGAAAAAAATATATTTAGAACGAAATTGATGATAGTTTTAATTTTAAGTATGACTCGTGAGCTAAAATAAGCTCAACTTTAAACGTTATTTTTTAAATCGGGACTGTATTATATTTGAAAATTGTGATGCTGAAAAAGTGAATTTTTTAAACACGATTATTCAGAAAATTCAAATTCGAGGATTATAACGAATTGTATGTTATACCGGTTGAGTTTCATGAAAATCGGCCGAGCGTTTCTAGAATACCCTGTCGGCATATTTGAAGATGATATAAAAAACAATTTTCACCTTTTATTTGGAACTTTTATTTGCCCTTCAACGCTCGGCCGATTTTCATGAAACTCAACCTGTACGTAAAAAAAAATAAAATTGAAATTCACCAGAATCTAGAAAAATATTTCATAAAATATAACATAACTTTTATAATAGTTTATGTCATTTTTTCAGAAAGACATGAAATAATAACCGTGATTTTTTTTTCTAGATTAAGTTAATTTCGTACGTTTACGTACCCGAATAAGGCTAATCCATAATATGAGTGTTAATCATCTTCAAATAGAAGTTGTGCTATTTACTGCATTTAAGATAAAATGCTATTTAAGATAAAAAAATATATTTTACCACGTTTTTTCATGTTTATTCCTAAATTTCATAGTATAAACACAATTAAGAAGACATTATAAACAGCTTCATGCTTCTACCCCTTTTTTCGTCGATCATATAATTACATTTAGCGTGGAGAATTGCGAGAATGACAATGAGAAAGCCTTTTTAAAGAAATTAATATGACCATTATCAACGTAATCGTTTCCAATTTATAGTAATTTGATCAACGCTCGTCAACGCAAAAAAAAATCTCGTCTGCTCAGATAATACATAATTGCCGCACAAGGGTTATCAAGTGACCTCTTTTCGTCAAGTCATACTGTACGAGTGCCGGCTAAAATTTACGAGAACCAAAAAAAGTTCAAATACCATAAAAGTTCAAATGAAAAATTATTAAAATTTACTTCTTAGTTTTTATATTGTCGTTTTTTAATTTCAAATTTTATGAAAACGGAAAATCTTATTAAGACTACCCGACTCGGATAGGATATGGGACGGGTAGCCATTTATACTCGTGTCTAGACCCGAGCTCAAAACCCGAGACGGTCTTGACCAGGGGTCGGCACATTCGATGTTTTTTCCTACCCGACCCGACCCGGAAACCACGGGTAAAACACGGGTTTTTGAGTCGGGTCAGAGACCCGAGCTAAATTTGAGCTCGGACTCCGTGTCGGGTCACAGACCGGCCTAAAACTCGGGTCCCGAAATTCGGGTCAAAAAAACTCGGGTCTAGACCCGAGCAAAAAAGTCTATCCAACCCGCATCCGACCCGATTCGGGTCTTCCGGGTTTAATAGAATTTTTCGGCTTAAATAGAATTTTTTCCTACGGTCTAGACCCGAGTTTTTTTCGACCCGAGTTTTTGGTCGGATCTCTGACTTTTTTCCGGGTTATTTTGAGGCCAAGCGAACAATCGCGAGGAAATAAATGTATGTAAATAATTATTATGAAAAAATATCCGAATTTAGCCGTTCTAAAATCAGTATCATTAAAATCGGGGGGTTGCGCCATTTTTTATCAAATTTGACGACGCGTTTTCAAATCACAGATATAAATGAATAACATGACATCAACATCAAACCGATGTCAGTAAACAAGAATTACTGGTGGGAATTTTTTTGGCTTTATTATTTCTATATGTTTTTTTTGCCATTCTTGTTTTTTGTGTTTTTTCAACAACAAATGGATTATACATGAGATTTATAGCTTGGCAATGAACCAGACTCGAATTTTTTGCTCAATTATTTTTCTAAAAACAAAAAAAGGCCCAAAAATAACGAACAACATTTGATGAATTCTTACATTGCATTAAACTAAAAAAAAGTTAAAATTCAGCAAAGATTTTTTTGGGGAGGAGTATTTTTGACATGAGCAAACCGGAACAAAAGAAATGAGCCGTTTTCTCATTCCGTCTTTGATATTATGGAAACGGGTACTTAATAGAGCAGTACAAGAATGATACTCGAGGAAATCAACTGATAAACCGAAAAGTGAAGTGCATTCCGGAAAAATCAGACAAATATTTTTCCCTATATCTCGTAAGCGACTAGAAGGGACGCGAAGGCCGATTCGCCACCCTTCGCGCCACCCTTCGCGGTGTCCCCAACTGGCGGTAAACTGCAAAAGTGGCGGTTAACTGCGCAGTGCGTAGGCGATTTACTTGGAAAAAGTGGCGGTTAACTGCAAAAGTGGCGGTTAAGAGGGTGGCGGTTAACTGCGCACCCTGTGTATTTTATAAAAAAATAGTTTAAAAATTATTACAAATATCTAGAAAAAACACTAAAAATGATATTAAAAATATCTAGAAAAAACACTAAAGTATTAAAAATATTTCTAGAAAAATTGAAAAAAAAATTTGAGTTTTTTTAAACAAAATATTAGAAAAATTATTTAACAAAATATAAAAAAATAGCAAAAAATGCTCCTAATTTTCACTCTACTGCGTTGACAATGTTTAGTATATTTCATAAAATTCACAAAATAGAATATTTTCAGGTGATTTTACATTTTCGTACGTCAAGATGTTGCCTCAACCGGAAAATCGAAAAAAAACCGATGGGTCAACCGAAAAAAACTGCATTCCAAACAAATAAATCCGAAAGCGGTTTAGTTTTCCGCCTACTTGACAATTTGACTTTTTCTAACTAGGTCACCCTAAGTACCCCAGGTATGCTAACCGCGTGTCCTTAAACAACCGCTGTCATCAGATCTGGTAATTAATTATGGATTTATCTTCCAGTTTTTCCGTTGTTTTATATCATCCGTGTCTTTTTGCCACACATTCTGGACGTGCATTTTTTAAAAGTTAGAAATACAGTATTTTTTCAGCTTTCAAGCATATTTTAAAGGTTAAAAATGCAGTATTTTGAGCAGTTTGATATAACTGTCAAATTGCTCCGGAAGTACTAAAAAATGGATATTTTTTCATTACCAGGGTAAATTTTAGACTGAGCGCAGCTTTTTTTTTAATCTGAGATAGCTTGACTCGGAGATTATAAATCTGAAACATAAAATTGACAACGGGCCATTTTTTTGCGCTAGAGAGCATTTTCAACTCCTTTAGCCACCTGATTACGAAAATTTCCGGGAAAAATCATCTTTTTGAGTCTTTTGACTTATGAAACCTAGTATACTCTAAAACTCACCAAATTTTTTTTGATATTTTAGTCATTTTTGTCGTGAGCCAAAATTCGCCGACAATCCGCTTTATTAAGTATTGAAACAAACGCTTGAATTTCATTACTTTCAGTTCACAGCAAAAAAAGAAAAAAGCTGAGTCAGCGGAAAGATTAAACTTACGAACAGGATCATATTTGACATCGAAAATAATTTCTATAATGTCGGATTACGGGGATCGTGTGTTTCGTTGCAATCCACTATTCGCAAATTTAGCGCTAAATACTCTTTCACAAATATGACCTGACTAAAATAAACCAAAATCGTTTAATTTCTAACGTCGGAAATTGTCAAAAAAAAAAGTTGGGAATCAAATGCTTATACAGTGTTTACTCTCTATGGGGACACTGTTTTCCAGTGTTGCGAAAGTTGGTCAACGCTTAATTTTTCCCAGCTTGCGTTGGGCAACGCTCCAAAAATTGCCTCAACGCCCAACGCTCCCAACGCGCTGGGAGAAAAATTTCCCAAACGCCCAACGCTCCCAACGCGTTGGTTGGGCGTTGAACGTAGGCCAACGCATCCCAACGCCCAACGTTTCCAACACTGCTGTTTTCTTGCCAAAATATTACATACAAAATCCAACCATTTGAATTAAGAATTTGCATTTGAAATAACACTCAAATTATTTCCAGATTTTCAACCCACGCACTAACCATTTCAAATAACAATAAATCTCCTCCAGTTCCAACCCACGCACTAATCATTTAAAATATAAATTTGCAGCCGAAATGACACTAAATTTTTTGCATGTGGTAAAAGCACTTACTCGCCATTTTAAATGATTATTTTTTGAGGAAACAGGGTATTTCCCACCCTTAAAATCAGAATTTGATTTCAGATTTTTTTTTTGTTTGAAAACTGTGGTCTTATTTATTTGAAAGCGGTAAATTTCCGTTCTAATGAGATTTTAATGAATATAGTGTGCGTCAATTAGAATGATGTGACCCCTGGGAGTTAACAGACCGTGAATTCTTATTGAACTTATATCAACAACAAAATTATGAAAAAAGTTGATCAAGATAAAGTTTAAAGGTGTTTAATTTGGCTTGAGTTGAAACAATTGTTTATATTTAACCACTTTATGCCCACAATATAGTATATTTTCTTGTTTGTTCTTGAACACCCCTTCCATTTCTAAAAAAAACGTTTTTTTTTGTTGCGGTGCATTAAAAGAATGGAAAATGTTTGATGATATATAATTGATCGGAAAAGTCAAAAAAAGTTGTTTGAAATTTTAATGACAAAAAACTAACACTTTTGGTTTTTGTGATGCATTAAGGGTTGGAAAGAGAGAGGGAGAATAGATTTTTAGCGTTTTTTTTTTGACACATCAAAGGCAATAATTGGAAACTAATACGTTTTCGTTGACAGGTTTTTGAAGGGCTTTTTCCACACGTAAACGCTCCATATCTTCCGCGCAGATTGCGCTTTAGTGATTATTATTATGTATTTATTGTTTTTGAGATAACTTTGTTAACTTAATTAAAAGTCTCGGAAATGTCTCGGAAATATTTTCAATTCTCAGTTACGGTCACTTATGATCACTTAGGGTCAATTACGGTCACTTATGGTCAGTTAGGGTCAGTAAGGGTCAGTAAGGGTCAGTTAGGGTCAGTTAGGGACAGTAAGGGACAGTTAGGATCAGTTAGGGTCAGTTAGGGTCAGTTAGGGTCAGTTAGGGTCAGTTAGGGTCAGTTAGGGTCAGTTAGGGTCAGTTAGGATCAGTTAGGGTCAGATAGGGTCAGATAGGGTCAGACAGGCTCCGTTAGGGTCAGTTAGGGTCCTTTACCCTAAAAGTGAAAATTTTAGGACATTCAAGACGACACTATGTGCATAAGAGTTAACGAAACATTAACATTTCAGTAAAAAAATCGATGTGGTACTAATTTATTTTCATGTGGAAACAGACTGAAAATTAGTAATTATGTGGATGATCTAATATTCACCGATCGGGCTCAAAATCAATAACAAGTAAATTCTAAAACCCACAATAGGCGTTTTTTAAGGTGTGGTGTTAAGACCCGCAGAAAAGTATCGCGCAAAAACATGTTCCCTAATACGTTTATATTACATCAAAAAAATTAATTATCGAATTCGAGTGCTGACATTACTGGGAAAGAACTTTTTGAGCATTGTTCCGAACAAGTTAATTGAAAATAAAACACAAAAAAAGTAAATTCGTATTTGTTATGGTCAATACACTTAGGTTAACGCCCCCTTAAATTAACAGATGGAAAGATTAGCCAGGAAAGTGTTACGATTAATATCCAAAATTGTCCGAACTGCTCAAAATAGATCACAGGGGGTTCTGGTTTAGAAATATTTTAACCAACGCCCTACTTTTACCAGTGATATATCTCGTTAAAAATATTTCGATATTTTTTGGAATTTTCCAGTATTCTAAAGGATTTTCCATTTTTCTGAAAATTTCCATTTATTCAAAGGTTTTTCCAACTCCCTCCCTTAAGTGCCGTGTCATTAATTGCCGACTATCCCTTAAGTGCCGCGTTTTTGGCGGTTCGACTGCGGCACTTAAAGGATATAGGACTGTAATTTAAAAGTTTGCTTTATTTTTTGGAGTATTTTTCAATAATTAAAAAAAAATTAATTTCTCGTAACTTTTCCATTGATTTTAAGATTTATCTTCGTAAAAATGGATTCTGTTAGATTTTTTAATAATAACACGATTTATTGTTTTTAGGATTCCAAAAAATATTCTACGGCCTTTAGAGATATTATATCGTTAAAAAATTTTTTTAACCAAATCTTAGAAAATCCGATTTTAATCAATTTGATAGCAAAATGATTGTATTTTTGACACCTGTTTGAGGAAGGCGAAATTGATAACATTTCTGAGATTTATCGGACTTTTGCGAAAATTTTCGGGCACGTGTCTGTGCGTGCTATCTTGGAAAAATATGTCCGGCACATTTTGTGTTTTTTGTTGTTGTTTTGAGCTGCTCTGAATCGGAACGACCTGAATGTGGAAACAAACAAATCCCACATTATCAATAAATAAACAGTTTAGAAAAAAAAATCTTCGCAACTGGGTGATTTTTTAGTGACCCCAAAACCAAAACAAAAAAAAACAATAATTTTGTTAAAAAGGGGGTTGATCAAGGAAGTACAGCATTTGCTTAAAAAGTCTCAACTAGACAATTAACCCAATTCGCCATGAAATGAAATTGTTAAGGGCTTTAATCAACAATTAGGCTTCTTGTTCCAATTTTGAATTCACAAGTATATTATACAAATATTATTATCGAAAATCAAATCAAAATATTTCATTTGTTAATTCTAATACGGAAGTGCTAAGTTCATAAAGGACTTTTGTATTTCCATAAGTCAGCCAATCACAAGCCTAGTTTTTATAACTCGCCCATATGTGTCATATGATATGACTCATATTATATGAGTCATATAAAATGCGACATCTCAGATGAGTCATTATTCTGAATTTTTCAAAATGTAAAAATCCATGAAATTTCATGGAATAATATCAAATTTTGACATTTCGAAAAATTCAGAATAATGACTCATCTGAGACGTTTTATTTTCTATGAGTCATTATGACTTAATCATATCCACGAAAAATGTTACATTTTTTTTAATTTCGTATATAAATCGCCTAATTTTGTATTAAACAGCCCAAGGGTTAAATTGCCCAAAATGTATACCGAGTGTCGGAGCTATGCGTGACGGGCATTAAACTGATCCATACATCACCGCGTCAGTTTAAGTTGCGACACGCAGTATGTAATTTATATAAAGCACAGAACAGTAAACTACGTCATTTAGCTTTGGTGTGTTCAAATTTACCCTAGTCATTTATGACCTTTATCGACCGCAAATTAGCCATAAGGTTATTTAATTTTGACTGGTTTGGTCAAAAGCCCAACGCCATATTCGGTGCAGAAGCTTTCAAAAAAACTGAAAAAAAAACGCGAATATATTCAAGTATATTGTAAATCAACATCTTACTCTATTAAATCAATTAAGCCAAAAGAAAAAAAAAACTCTCCCTGTTAGGATAAAGCAAAAAGACTATTTAATTAATGAAAAAAGGCTTTTTGTTCAATCAATGTCCCCTTTCAATCATTGCGCCTTTTTTGAATCAATTTTTAATTTATGGATCAAGTCATTAGATTTATGTCAATTAATTCGACAAACTATAACGAACCATGTGCCTTTGTTTTTTNAAAAAAAAAACGGAAAAATAAAATACATTTTGAAATAGCATTTTGGACAGCATTTAAAACTTAATTGGCAAGTTAACGAGGCTGAGTCAGGCCGTTTTCAAAGTCTAAAAATTAAAATAAAATATTAGCCATATGATAGAGGCTATAAATTGCATTCAAGGTCGAAATTTTAACTCCTGCGTGCTTCTAGTTTTTCATCGTTGTGTGAATTTAAAATTTGGAAATATGTAGCCATTTTACAAAATTTTATTTTGCCTTCAAATGAAACTATAATTTAGTGATTAAAAAAAATTTTAACTCCTAGAAGACAGTACGGACAATTTTAATAATATTTTTTTTTTCAAATTTTTTTTTTAACAAAACTCAATATTCTAGAATTGAAAAAAAACAAGTGCAGTTTTTTTAACAAGTGCTACTGGTTTAGTCTCATGAAAATCGGCTGCGCGTTTCTAGTATACCGTGTCGGCATATTTTAAAATGATATTGGCCAATAAGAACACCCCATTATAAGAAAAAAGAAGAAAATTTCTCTATTCTAGAAATTTTCAGCCGATTTTCATGAGACTAAACGTGTAGCACACTATTTCAAAAAGTGCTAGTGCAGTTTGTTCAAAACGAAAGTTAGTGGAATTTTCTTCTGCTCGGAAGAAATAAGATTTAGAAGTTTTTTTCCCTTTTTTTTATCAAAGTCAACTTAATATACGTTCAATATTTAATATGGCTTGTGAAACAAGTACTAAAAATAGATGGCCAAGAATTGAGTATTGTTTTCAATTATCGTTGTTTATTTTATTTGTGGCAAAATCATTGATCAATTGATGCGACATTTATTTGACACTTATTGAATTTATACCCATGTATTAAAACATGACTAAATTCCAATGCTCAATTTTCTGTCACTAAAAACTACAAATTTCGATTTCATAAATTTTGTTGAACTTTTTAGATACGTCTCGAGGGGTTAAATCGCATTACTAACCTTATGAACTTAATTTTTTAATTGTTAATTACACATGACAAAACATTTAAAATTTGAAAAAAGTAAACGATGTCATACTTCTCCTTAAAAATCAATTAATCTTCGAGAATAAAACACTAACCGGAAATTCCGCCCAAAAAAGTTATTTTTGTGAGAACAAATAATTGCAGCAAAAATGTTAAATATATCTTATTAAATGCTCATTGAAAAAAATCATGGAATGCTTAGTAAGCTAGAATTTCGAGAATTGGGATAACATTTACGTCCCAATTTGTGTTTCGGACACTTATTTCCAGAAAATACTGTAGTTTTAGGTTAGTTAAAATAACCAATGTAAAAACTACGCGTTAAAAGCGCAGCGCGGTTTATACAGCGTGTCCGCGCTTAAAATTACGCGGTTTTACCGTGCGAGTTTCATGAAAATCGGCTGCGCGTTTCTAGAATAGACCAGTTTTCCTTTTCATTTTCTCCCCACTTTTTCAGTAGGTCAGGTCTATTCTAGAAATTTGCATCCGTTTTTCATGAAATTCCCACGGTAGTTTGAAACTGCAAAATAACCGCATGGGGACCTAGAATTATTCTAGAAAAATCAGCAAACAAACGTTGAATACAGAAATGTTTCTTTTTCAACGAGGCTATTATATGTCAAAGATGAAATTTTACCAGTTTATGTTTTTCGAAGAACAATATTGATATGATATTTTTACGGCGGTCGTGGCGAAATCAACAAACTAAAAGTTCAATCCAGAAATGTCAATATTATTTTATGGAATATTTACAAAAAAACACTTAATTATACAATTTTAAGAAAACAAATGGTCAATGGCGGAAAAAAAAATCACAGCCGTAAATATCATAAATTTGACGTTATCGGTGCAATGACTTTCAACTATGATTTATTCAAACAATTTGGCGGGAACGCGTTCGATCAACAGCGCAAAAATCAACTTCAAAGAAACCGAAAGTATAAATAGCGTATGTTTTTCGTGTACATTTTCGTGGCATGTTGACAACGGGCGGTTAAAAAAACGCATCCTTTGTCTTATTTTATAATTTTGGGCGAAATAATCAATTAGAGTTTTTTTCCAGGGTTGACGTATGTCTTTTGCGTTATTTAATGTTTGTTAAAGGAGACATGTTAAACCTCCGGAGACACCCTTCTTATTAATGAAATACATTTTTGGAGACAAGGGTAATTCTGACAGACTCAAATAAAACTCAACTTAGAAAATAAAAATCACGCTGCCAGCACGAAAATTGATAAATGTAATTTGTATGCACGCACATAATTAATCGAAGTTAGAAAACACGGAAGTTTTGACCCATTTTTCTGGCGAAATCAATTTTTTTCTAGATTGTATGCAAAAAGTGACGAATATGAAAAAAATTGTTCTAGAATATATAGATTAGAATTGTTCCCAACCTGCAAAAAGGATAAAAGCACAAAAACAAAAAATTCTAGATTGCGGTTAATTTTCAACTTTGACTTATAATACAAAAAAAAATATGCTAAAACTCGTTCATGTTTCGGGAAAAAATAATTATTTTTTATTTAAAAAAAGATTAATAATTCAATTTTATTTTTTTTAAGTACGTACCATTCTCCTAACTTTATTCATTTAATTCTTTCTTCTATCTTCTGGCTGCAGCTTCTCTATTTCTCGTTATTTTTCGATTTCTCGTGTGGGTTTTCCAATAGATTTTTTTTAATTTTTTTCTTCAGTAAATTTTCACCATCAATGTACAAATGTTCTTTTTATTTTCTTTTTTTCGTTGTTTTATGTGAAAAATATAAACGAAGGGGTGAGAGTGAATTAGAAATAGCAGCATAAGAGAGGCGCTGAAAGGAAAAGGGGCCGCGCGGCCTGCGTGGTGCGAGGGCGTTAAGGAGCTGTCCTGATTTTTTTTTTTCGGAAGAAGAAGAAATCTATTCGACTCGGAGGACTCTCGGAGGACCTTTCCAGTTTGCGCCAGAGCGCCGTCTACTATCTAAAGAAGCCGCCTCAATAACAACTTTTCAAGTTCTACCCCTTCCTAATTTCTTCTCAACAAACTCGTTATAAGGTCCAGTGGTGGTTTTAGTCGCTTAAATGAGTAAATTATGAGTGGTCTCATATTAAGGGACGATTTGCTGTTTTGACCAAAGTCCACTTTTTTCCCCAAATTTGAATTTTGTTCCTTAATTTAAGCCTTTTCAAACTTTTTTTCGAAAAAAAATGCGTCCCTTTATAAAGGGACCCTTATGCGTCCCTTTATCAAGCTTAATTTGAACTTTTTTACTAAACGTATCCCTTAATTTGAACTAAGTTCTTTAATTTGGTGTCCCTTAATATGATACCCCCTGCATGGGTACCAATGAGGACCAAAACTATAAGAAACTTTAACTCCTCAACGTTTTTCTTCCTTTTAGTAGCATTTTCGAGTACAATTTCCAATAAAAATGCAGTATAATGACGTAATTTCTAATGTGACATGCTATAATTAATTCCATCCTGAAATTTCATTCTAGATTTCTTGACTTGCAAGTTATGTGGGAAAATATTTTTGGAGATATTCTTTTTATTTGACCGGTAGTTGTCGGTTAAAAACATTTGGAAGGCTTATCTGATTATTTGTTGTGTTCATTTGTTATTATGACAATCTCGTCAAACGAATTGTATTCTAGAAAAAAATGACAACTTTTGAGCCTTGCCATAAAATCAGAGTATTTCGTTTTTTTATCAAAATCTCACTGATGACTAAAAAATAATAGTTTCGTATAGGAAAAAATAATAATTTATTTTTCTGCTCTAATTAAAGCAAGACATGACCCACGTTGTAAAGTTGATCAGTGTGCTACTTCTTCAATCTAACCAGCTTTACGGTTAGAAAACACAAAAATAATTTTTGCATAAACAATTTGTGTGGGCCAAATAACCGTGGAAATTAATTAATCCACTTTTTGATCAACAAAATTGATAGTTAAATATCCGGTTTCTTAGGATGCGATAAAAATCAGAAAATTAGAAAAAAAAACGTGACGAGTTCAGAATGGAGAACTTTTATTTGTTCTTTGTGTTAACTTTTGTGGTGCCACTTATTATGAAATATTAACTAATTATGTTCTAACCAGCTTAACAGAGTGTTCGTAGAATAACGCAGAAGGCGAAAAACCCTTTTTTTGACAAAGAACATGTTTGCATAATAAAATGAAAAAAAAAATAATAAGTCACTGTCTACTCAAATATGACGCGGTAAATAAGTGCATGTTTGCTTGAAAATTTCCTTTTTAGATTACTAAAAAAATGCGTTCAAGTTTTTTTTTATTTCTCAAATTTATGGAGGGTGTTATACGTCAAAGATGAAAATTTCCCACTTTATTATTTTTTAGAAAAGTTTCTTTGGCGGTCATCTTGTACAATAATTTTATTTCAAAAGTAAAGTTTCAAAAGTTCCACTTTTTTATAAAAAAAAAATACAGAGCTCGGTCTGTCGGAATAAATGGTTTTCAACAAAAAAGTTTTTTCCGGTTATTTCAACAAAAGAGTTTTTTTTCCGGAAATTTCAAAACAAAAAGTTTTTTTCCGGTAATTTCAACAAAAATGTTTTTTTCCGGGAATTTTACCAAAAAAAGTTTTTTTTCCGAAAATTTCACTAAAAAAAGTTTTTTCCGAGAATTTCACCGGAAAAGTTTGTTTCCGGGAATTTCACCAAAAAAAGTTTGTTTCCGGGAATTTCACCAAAAAAAAAGTTTTTTCCAGGAATTTCACCAAAAACATTTTTCCGGCATATTCACCAAAAAAAGTATTTTACTACGAACTTTTTTTGAATTATTACATAAGCGAGAAATTTATTTTGTTGGGTATTAAACATGGTCCCGAAAAGATGCTATTTTTCTGTCAAGAACGGGCCTTATAGGGTGGAGAATTGTGAAAAAAGCACGTGATGTAAAATGTACAACTACCAAATCGGCAATGTTCAAAAGTATGAATTTTATCTTTTTTGGAAAGAGCGTAACCGATCAGGGCCAAAACAAACAGGTCTTGATTACCAAAAATGATTCAACTGGGTAAATATTTAATTTTCGCCACTCCGAACTCTTGAAAGAAACCCCCTTTTCTCTTGGCGTGAGGTGACGCGCCCTTCTGAATGGTCAACAGATTTACGCAATCATCCAAGAAAAGCGCGCGCCGCGCCGCGCCATCAAAGGTCCCTGGGATGTATTATTTATTTTGTGCAGATTAATTGCGGCCTTTCTTTTTCTTCTTGTCTTTTCAAAACATACAGTGGGCCACCAAAAAGAATAAGCCGTAAACATTGTTTTTCCAACAATTGGTTTGGTTAAACTGTGGGAAGACTGTGAATCTAGAGTCTAGATTGTTCATATTATTTAACCCCTAAGAACTTTTGGCTTATTTTTGGGGCTTATTTTTGGGGAATTCTTTCTCAGTTATTGTTATTCAACAAAAGCTTTCCTTCTATCATTTTTTTTCCAATCTATTGTTTCCAAACTATTGTTTCCGGTCTTTTGTCCTCACTGTTTTTTTTCCGGCTGGGTTTTTCAGAAACCGGTTTGTTTTCCAGAAAACCGTCCAAGGAAATGTTTTTAGAAGAAAACATTTTTCGGAGAGTTTGACCAAAAATCATATTCTCCGAAAAACATACCGGTATATCGCATAAGAGAGACCACAAATTTATCTGAAACTCCGCAAAAACGTTTTTTTTTTCGATAAAATTTGTCGAAAAATCTTTCCTTAGAATAAGTTTTTCTTTATAAAACGTTTTCTCCAAAAAACTTAATTAATTGCTATCTTACAACTCACCCTAACCAGTTATCTTAACAAATTAGATTATCTTAACACATTTGGTTATCTTAACACATTTGGTTATCTTAACACATTTGGTTATCTTAACACATTTGGTTATTTTAACACATTTGGTTATCTTAACACCAGTTATCTTAAAAATTGGTTATCCTGACACCGGTTATCTTAACATATGTGGTTATCTTAATACCAGTTATCTTAACACTTTTTGAACCGAAACGTATCTCATTTTCTGATTATATACCACGTAACCAGTTATCTTAACAACCGTGTTGCTGAAAAAGTGTAAAGATAATTGAGTTTTGTTAATGAGTTAAGACTATTGGATAGGGCATTTGGTAAAATAATCGGAAAGTTCAAATAGTTTTTGAGGTGCAAAAATCATTTTAACTCTCAGGGGGAAGGAGTGTTTGGGAACCCGTAGGGGGAAAATGCGTATAAATAAACACGCACTTAAAAAATTCACATTAATTCCCAATAATACAAAAAAAAATGGTAAAGCCAAGTTGTAGAGCTCGTAAAACTACGTCGATCTGACTATTAATAAATTAATTTGGGCCACCAGGACCCTCTAGAGAGATGTTTGAAATCTCCAACCTACGCAAAAAATAACACTGTCAACCGAATTTTCTCGAAAAATTGAGGGGGGGTCACCAATACCCGTTTTGCTCTACGGGGCCTCCATATGCCTTAAATCGACGAAAAAACAAGTTGCGTGTCTATTTACACGCACTTCCCCGTGGGAGTTAAAATAAAAAGACCCTATTTTTCTTGTAACCCTAATTTCCCGATGTAAACATCGTATTCTATTTGCAATTATGTAAACAGCTAGTAACATAGGCGGAAAAAAATAATTCTTTTAACTTGGCATGGTGTCACACATAAGTAGCGGTTCGGATGTTACCGGTCCGAATGGTAAACAGATTACCGCAATCATCCAAAAAGAAAAACGGCGCGCGGCGCGATCAAGGCGTGGTGGGATGCGTCTTGTTTGATTTGCGCCAGATTAATCGCGGCATTTTCACTTTATTGATACAGGTACTAGTTAGCAGAGTTCTTTTTTTTTTGAAGAATCAAAATAATGTGAGTGATAGAGTGTGGATTTAATCATTTTCATCTAAAGCCACCCGTTTTGCGTGTTATTCCTACAAATCGGGTAATATCAACAACCTTTTATGATATCGTCTTGATATATATCTCGATTCCGGTTTTAACGGATTTCATTTATACAATCAAAGCAACCTTTTTTGACTTTTTCTTAAAAATGGGGTTTGCAATGTTGGAGACCAAAAAAAGTACAGCCCCGAGCAGGGTTCGGCACGAATGGCTTTGACACATGGCTTGGCTTGGCTTGGCTTGGCTTTTTGTGTGCCAAGCCAAGCCAATTGGTCGGTCAAAAAAGCCAAAGCCAAACTTTGTCGAGACGGGAAAAAAGGCGAGCCAAGCCAAAATTTTTCAAGAGGGAAAACGCCAAGCCAAGCCAAGCCACTGAAAATGCCTGGCTTTACCGAGCCGTGGTCCCAAGACTTATTTTCTCGAGTTTTTTTTTCGAGCAAAAAAGGGTTTGCGGTTAATTTTTGTCAAAATTATTTTTCCTTTTTACAGTTATTTTAGTAGACAACACTACCTAGTACCTACGCATCCTTTCAGTTAACTGCTGCGCACCCGCCTGTACAAATAGGCACCAATTTATAAAGAATTTCGAACAAAAAAATCAGGACAATAATTATAGAGCGTCCACCGTAGAAATGTCGCAAATTCGTATTCTAGATTTTTTTAATCTGCCTTTTTCAAAAAATTTCTAGAATACGAATATGCGAAATTTTTTACGGCGGACGCCCTATACAAACTCCAAATCGCGGTTTGGCGACCATAAATGCCCAACGCAAGAAGTATTTTCGTATTTAATGTTCGTATTTAAATGCCAAGTCGCCATTATCGCAACAATTAAAACGCATATACACGATGATAAAAATTTTAGAGGTCAAACCGTTTCGAGGAGGGTTGTTTTGTGCAATGAAAACTTTGGTAAAATGAAGCTCGGGGTTAAAAAAATAATGGAAAATCTTCGTTAGAAGTAGGCCAATTTTTGGCTAAAGTATGATTAATATGTGCGGTCTGCACCTTCCGGTTCCATATACGCTCAACAAATATTTTATGTTTTATTTTCGTTCCTTGTTATTAAATCAATTTCTTGTTCAATGTTTGATTTTAGAANTCAGTTATATAACTTTTAAAAGGGGCGAGTTTGCCTATTAGGCCAGTGTTCAGGCCACTTTTTTTCAGGCTTTTTGAAAAAAATGTCCAAAATTCATAAATCAAATGTTCTTTTTACTTCTTCCAACACATTTTTGGCGACCATAAATGCCCAACGCAAGAAATATTTTCGTATTTAAATTGTTCAATTTGTTGGCCAATTCCCCATTATTGCAACAATAAAAACGCATATATAAGATTTTAAAAATTTAAGAGGTCAAACTGTTTAGAGAGGGTTCGTTTGGTGGAATGAAAACTTTGGTAAAATAAAACTCGGGATAGAAAAAATAATGGAAAATCTTCGTTAGAAGTAGGCCAATTTTTAGCTAAAGTATGATTAATATGTGCGGTCTGCACCTTCCGGTTCCATATACGCTCAACAAATATTTTATGTTTTATTTTCGTTCCTTGTTATTAAATCAATTTCTTGTTCAATGTTTGATTTTAGAAAGAATTTGGTGAATAAAAAAAAACTAGAACTTTCAAAGACCGGTGGCATATTATGTAAGTCGACCGCTTAACTGCTGGGTGCTAAATACATTACACAAAAACGACAATTTCCGGCCACCGGAAGTAACCTGTGAAAACAGTCGAAAGTTCTTTAGTAGTGCCACTAATTTTTGACAATGCAATAAAGTAGAAACATTATAAAAAAAACACCCAAAAACAGATATTTTAAATTTTTTTATGAATTTTTCTAAGTTTTACCGGTTGAATTTCATGAAAATCGGCCGAGCGGTTCTAGTACACCCTGTCGGTATATTTTTACTCTCAGGGGAAGGAGTTTTTGAGAACCCGTAGGGGGAAATGTGTGTAAATAAACACGCACTTAAAAAATTCAAAATAATTCGCAATAATTTCGAAAAAACTGGTAAATTCAAGTCGATCTGACAATTCAGAAATTGATTTGGGCCACCAGGGCCCCTAGAGAGCTGTTTGAAATCTCAAACCTATGCAAAAAGCACCGTCAATCGAATTTTCTCGAAAAGTTGAGGGGGGGTCAGCAATACCCGTTTTACCTTACGGGGCCTCCATATGCCTTAAACCGACGAAAAACAAGTTGCGTTTTTATTTTGAACTTGGGCGCCCTTCTTTATAAATGCGGCATTTATCAATGCCACACGGTATACTAAAATTTTACTAAAATGAAACTTAACCGGTAGTGTGAATTAAACCCTAATACTAAACTTCCGATCATTTCCGGTTACCGGAAGTTACCCGTGAAACTGGTAGCGAGTTGGCTGGTGCGCAATAAAAGTGGTATTAGTTTGGTGAACAAGACCTTATTTGCTGTTCCTGGACAGTGTTCCAAGAAAAGCTAATTTTTAATAGTAATTTGGAAGCAAAAGAAGAAAAAATGTATTGCCAACCTCAAAGAACCAGCCTCTAAAATCTTACTAGAATCAAGTAGAATAGGATAATTAGATATGAATCATATGATTTAAATAATGGCACAGATCATTCCTCTTTTTTTCGCGAAAACAAAACTCTATAATTCATTGGACAAGGCTTTTATACCAATTTAACCTTTGGCGCGGTTGTCTGGGCTAAGTGGGCTTGTACTAAAACAATATTAAACCGCCACTTGTAACTAAAAAAGACCAAAACAGACTGAAAAAACCTAACAGTTGACAAAAATCTTACTAAAATTGACTAAAGTTGACTAAAGTTGACTAAAGTTGACTAAAGTTGACTAAAGTTGACTAAAGTTGACTAAAGTTGACTGAAGTTGACTAAAGTTGACTAAAGTTGACTAAAAATGACTAAAATGACTAAGAATGACTGAGAATGACTGAGCATGACTAAAACTGACTTAAATGACTAAAAAAGACTATAAATGACTAAAAATGACTAAAAATGACTAAAAATGACTAAAAATGACTAAAAATGACTAAAAATGACTAAAAATGACTAAACATGACTAAAAATGACTAAAAATGACTAAAAATGACTAAAAATGACTAAAAATGACTCAAAATGACTCAAAATGACTAAAAATGACTAAAAATGACAAAATAAAAATAATAACATTATTGTATATAAATAAATATAATTTATGAAATTTATGTTTTAGTACACATTCGGTAATTATGATATTATCTGTTACGAATAATAACTAGGGGAGGAAAAGTCATATGTACCGCAAGTATGTACCTACAGTAGGGACTCAACACGAACAAGCGTCAAAAAATGATATGGTAACTGCGTACCGTACGTAAGCCGTACGTCAAATAATGTAATTATTCGATTCCTAATGCAAATTCAACAATTTCAATTTGTCTTGGGTAATCTTGAACGCGTCGTTTAATTACAACGGGTGGCGTTTTCAAAACATAAATCCAAACATTAAACTT
>SCLG01000604.1:60561-75767 GCA_004367875.1 Oikopleura albicans
AAAAATGACTAAAAATGACTAAAAATGACTAAAAATGACTAAAAATGACATAATAAAAATAATAACATTTTTGTATATAAATAAATATAATTTATGAAATTTATGTTTGAGTATACATTCGTTAATTACGATATTATATGTTACAAGTAATAACTAGGGGAGGAAAAGTCATATGTACCGTAAGTATGTACCTACAGTAGGGACTCAACACGAACAAGCGTCAAAAACTGATATGGTAACTGCGTACCGTACGTAAGCCGTACGTCAAATAATGTAATTATTCGATTCCTAATGCAAATTCAACAATTTCAATTTGTCTTGGGTAATCTTGAACGCGTCGTTTAATTACAACGGTTGGCGTTTTCAAAACATAAGTCCAAACATTAAACTTCTTATTAATGCAGTAGTTTTTTTCCCAAAATATCTGTATAAATATTTCGTTTTTTCGCGCTTATGCACACGAATCAAATTAAAATTGAAAGCCTGGTTCTTGCCATTAAACGTCTTTATTGTGACAATGGTCAATGCCATGTAGAAAATAAAATCAATTAAAACGCTGTCAAAATTGATATAAAAACGATATAATTCTTTATATGTGTGGGAAAAACAGCATTCGTACGCATTCTTTCTCGCAAATCGCCTTAATGATTATAATATCGTCATCCGTGCAGTTTTTTTTTGTGGCATTCTCGTCCCTTCAATTTCCCGCAGAAATCTTAACCCCCAAGGACTTCAGGACAAAAATTCTCGTGAAACAACGTACCTGATGTAAAGTCACATAAAAGGGGTCGCATATAGGCTGTTCACGGTCCAGGGTCTGAATAATTCGATTTTCGGTCAGTTTCTTGTGATTTCCGGTTTTACCGCTAATTATCGGTAATAGACGATTAAGCAGTGAAATTTGTCGCTTTATGTTTGTTCTAGGGGTCATTTTGGAAGTCTGTTTCTGAATTTGACCAATTTATGACCGACATTTATCGGTTTTACGAAATTGGTGAGTTTAAATTATCGGTTTAAAATTGTTTTAGACGTACTTTTAGCCAAAAAAATCCGAATCTGATGTTTGCTTTTTGATTTGACCAATTTTTTACCGATATTTATCGGTTTTACGAAAATGGCGTTGAGCAAATTATCGGTTAAAAGTTGTTTTAGACGTGCTTTTGGTCAAAATGTAAGGTGGCAAAAAAAAAACCGAAAATGAAGAAAAAAACAGCAAGGAGAACTTTGACCAATTTATGACCGACATTTGTCGGTTTTACGGAATTGGCGAGTTTAAATTATCGGTTTAAAATTTTTTTAGACGTACTGTTGGCCAAAAAATCCGAATCTGATGTTTGCTTTTTGATTTGACCAATTTTTGGCCAATATTTATCGGTTTTACAAAAATGGCGTTGACCAAATTATCGGTCAAAGTTGTTTTAGACGTGCTTTTGGTCAAAATAAAAGTTGGCAAAAAATAACTGAAATTCATGAAAAAAGCAGCAAGAAGGACAAAAATTGACAAAAAATGACACCAAATGAACTAGGGTTGAATAAAATATATGCCTTGAATCCGGTAAATAAATATATCTAGATGCCGCCAAATGGTGTGTTTGTTCTTTTTAATAGGTTTGGCGTCCAATCGGGTGCAATGTTCTAAAAAACAAATCTTAACAATTGGCATTGACAAAGAGCGTTTATCGATCGGGCGATATTTTCACTATTATAAGAGAACGCGATTTAAGCTGCTTTTATTCGTTTAGATGATTAAACTAATTTGAAATCGAATAGAAAATCGAAGTGAAAACCTTAGTTGTTTTTTCGCACTAAAAATCACTCGATATAAGCCGGATAATGAAAAGCAAAACATAAGGGCAATTTACAATATTGTCCAAACTTGTGAATCGGCCTGTTTTCATTTATATGTTTTGATTAAGACGCACAAAACACCCCGGCGCATCACTTAGATCTAATTGAATTATGCTAAGTTGCGCATCTTTTGTGATAGAAAGTGAAATGCCTGACTTCACTTGAAACATTCTGCCAATTTCATCCAAATTCCCAAATAAATATGACAAAAAAAACTCGCAAAAAAAATGACAAATAAAATCAGGTAAAAAAACTGACAAAAAAGACGGAAATGGCAGAAAACAACGAAAATGGCAAAAAAAAAAAGACAAAAAAGGACAAAAAAGAGGACAAAAAATGACTAAAAAGGACAACAAATTTCAAAAAAACCTGAGAATGTACTGTGCATTCAAGCTAAAACCGGAGCGATTTTCACGTAGGTTATAACCGGTTGAAAAATACTGTCATTGGCTGGAATTTTAATAATTAAAACATGCATAATGTCACATTATTAATGTGCCTTTAAGAAGTTTTCAACCTACGTGAAAATTGCTCCGCATTTAGCGTGAATGCACAGTACGAAAACGTCACGATAGCATCAAAAAAATAAATCACACAAATAGTTCACAAAAAATATCAAAAGAAAATTCACACAAATAATTCCCAAAAAAATCACACAAAAGTTCACAAACAAATTGTCAGATAAAAAATCACAAAAAATTGACAAAAAATTGACAAAAAAATGACAAAAAATTGACAAAAAAATGACAAAAAATTGACAAAAAATTGACAAAAAATTGACAAAAAATTGACAAAAAATTGACAAAAAAATGACAAAAAATTGACAGAAAAATTGACAAAAAAAAAAATTCACAAACAAAAAAAATTCACGAACAAAAAAAATTCACAAGCAAAGTGACAAAAAAAAATTAACATAAAATTTCCGATGAAGTTTGTTTGACATTTTTGGAGAAAAAGGGAATTATTGAATTTAATTCCTGAATAGTGTTATTTTCATTTAAAAAGGTGTTTCTCCAAGACAGCCCTTTGATTACTCATAACAATCAATAATGAGGACACAAATATGTCGGTCAAAAAAACGGTGACTTATTTCTATTAAATAATGACTTTTCGATGAAGAGTTGTAAAATTGAGGATTCTGAAAATAGTTCCATAGGGTCACGCGAACCTGTTTTTGCACAATTGAATTTTTTTAATTACTAAAACCAAAAAAATAACCATTGTGTTTAAAACACATTATTGTTTTATGACACAATATTAGCAGACCGTTGTGAAAACCGGCAATCTTTATGTTTTATAGAAAAAAGGGGTAAAACGAAGACGATTTTGTTGAAAATAGAAACAACGGGGTCACAAACAATGATATTCATATTTTATCATAATCAATTTCCAAAAAAAAAAATTTATTGATCTTTCCCGAATTGTTATTATGAATCCGTACCCTTATGACAGCACCATGGCTTACCAGGAACATTTTCGAATAACCGGGTGCGCAGTTATTGGGCGGGTTTGCCCGCTCGGGCTGTTATCGGGCGGGTCTGTCACTAGCTAATGATAATTTGGTATTGCGCAATTCCCCGCTCATGCTGTTATCAGGCGGGTTTTTTTGTATCTTTTTCCTTTATTCCACCTACCCCTACGCAGTTATCGGGCACCCTACGTAGTTATATCGGTTTTTTTGTCGCGAAACCTGCTCGATAACTGCGCACCCGGTGTATAACTTTTTGTTAGGAAAAACTCAAAAAAAGTTTATGTAATATTTTTAGATAAACTTAGTTTTAGATTAATTTTAATTGTTTCAAAGCACAGTATGCGCAGTTAACCGCCACGTCAACTGGCGATTAACAGAAAAGAGTGGGGATAACTGAGCATGGCGTAGGCGTGATCACTTAAAAATTGCGCCACGCCGAAATTAGCAATTAACTGCGCAACCTATGTACATCACATGTTTTGTTAGCAAAATCAATAGGATCCGGAAGAGACCGTTTACAGCTTTTTTGAACTATTTTTTACTATTATGAAAGCAGCTTTCGTTTCTGTATTTATTTTAGATAAAGATTAACGTTAGCGGAAATTTAGTTAGCCGACTTTTATTTAAAACTAGCCGATTACCGGTGACGGCACAGATAATTTTGGTGGAAAAAAAAATACTGGGGAAGCTCAAGTCTTTCGATCTAAGTAGAAACTTACAAATTTCATCAACTATCTTTCAATATATATTTTCATTTGATTTGTAATACAAAATACAGTAGGTAACTTAATTTACACCGTGCGTGATGTTTTTAACTTACTTTAGTTAACCTTAGTTTACTCTAGCTTCCCTTAGCTTATGTAGCTTAGTTTGCCTTACCTTACCTTACCTTACCTCACCTTACCTTACCTTACCTTACCTTACCTTACCTTACCTTACCTTACCTTACCTTACCTTACCTTACCTTACCTTACCCTAGTGTTGAAAATAACTGCCCCTGGGGGATCGGGTCAATTCGGGTGTATTTGAGTTTCTTGAGAAACTCAGGTGTATTTGACTTTTTTTCAAAATACACCCGAGTATCTCGAAAATTTCAAATATACCTGAGTTTTTCGAGAAACTCAAATACACCCGAGTTGACCCATTCTCGTCCCTGGGACTTTTGAACCACATTTGAACCACATTTTATCTTATTATGACAAACGCCTCTAAAATGCTCACAACAACTTATATTTTTACATATTTTTTGAAATACATATGTTACATAGGTGAAAAAACGGTTTATCGCACAACTTGAACAACATACATTCAAATTATTTTCGGAAGAATCATGAGTAATTTGAATAAGAACATAGATGAGATGTATTATGGATGACCAGGATTGAAAAGGTTACCCGAGGGCGTGCTTTAAATCAACGCCTAACGGTTACGCCCTAACCTTGGCTTGACTTAACCTTTGCTTGACCTAAAATTTCAAAAAAAAAAAAAAATTGCGCGACCTGGAAAATATCATATAGAAAACAAACGTGTTTTTGTCAGGAAGCTGCGTAGTTGAATGTTAACTCCCAGGGTGTGTGTGTGTAGATAGACACACGACTTGTTTTTCGTCGATTTAAGGCATATGTAGGCACCGTAGGTCCAAACGAGTATTGCTGACCCCTCAACTTATCGAAAAATTACATTGACGGTATTTTTTGCGTAGGTTGGAGATTTCAAACAGCTCTCTAGGGGGCCCTGGTGGCCCAAATCAATTTGTGAATAGTAAGATCGACGTATTTTGACCAGCTCTACAACTTGACTTCACCAGTTTTTTTGAATTATAGCGAATTACTGTGAATTTTTTAAGTACGTGTTTATATACACACATTTTCCCCCTACTGGTTCCCAAAAACTCCTTCCCCCTGAGAGTTAATCATAGTTGCGTTTCTGCACACTTATTTTATTTTTTGCTGAAAGTAGTAAATCGGGCCTTCGGTGTCACAGTCACACGTTTCCAGAGTCATGAAATAAATTACCATGTTCTAGCCGCGGTAAACCGGTATGTTTTACGGTATCTGCAAAAAATGTAGCCAAAAAACGAAGTTAACTTTGTACTTCTACTTCATTTGGACATATTTTGACTATAAATTCAGGAATGTTCTAAATTGTTTAATATTTCTAGTTTTAACATGTGTGTTTGGAATAACCCTCGGACCTCTTGAATACGGGATTTTTTGCCCAATTAGCAAGCGAGCATTACTACGATGACCAGGAACGAGGCCAATCGAGAGAGCGCGCTGAGATGTGAGTCACTTCTTGTAGCCAATCAACGTATGTGAGAATGCGACGTGCTCAATGGAAAAAATCATACATTGTGCCTTTTTTAAAAGGTAACAAATCCCGTATTAATGAGGTACGGGCGTTACTATGATCAAATTTTGACCGATATTTCAGAGATTTTTGCTTAACTCTCAGGGGGCAGGAGTTTTTGGGAACCCGTAGGGGGAAAACAATAATTCGCAAAAATTCAACAAAACTGGTTAAACCAAGTTGTAGAGCTCGTCAAACTACGTCGATCTGACTATTAAGAAATTGATTTGGGCTACCAGGGCCCCGTAGAGAGCTGTTTAAAATCTCCAACCTACGCAAAAAAAACCGACAATCGAATTTTCTCGAAAAATTGAGGGGTAGTCAGCAATACCGGTTTTGCCCTACGGGGCCTCCATATGCCTTAAATCGACAAAAAAAACAAGTTGCGTGTCTATTTACACGCAATTCCCCCTGGGAGTTAAGCCTGTTTTTTTTTATTTTCTGTCGATTTCGGGTGTTTTGTGCTAGTTTGGACATTTTTCTCCAGGGAGTTAAGTGCTTTAATTGCATACACAGTTTTATAAGAACAAAAAGGTAAGCTAAAGTTATTTTCCGCTGTGGTGATCGTATTGAAAAAAACAATCGCTCTAGATTACGATCCCTTAATCTTCTTCATCATTTAACCGTCCGCTTTCGAGGCAGATTTAATTTATCTTACCCCTAAGATGATTCTAAATTGAGAAAAAAACGGAAGAGTGTCCATTTTAATATCTTATTTTATTGATTGAAACTGATAACGTTCTATTTTTTCGGGATGAGCGAATCAACGGTGTTCAGATTTTCATGGAATATTCAAAACGGAGAAAAAAAGACTTAATGAAGCTAAGATGAAACCGATATACGGATTAAAGTGAAAATATTTTTGTTCCAGTCTGATAGCCAAATATGTGCATATTTTTTTTCAATTTTTTTCTTCCCAGTTCTCGCCTACTTACGAATACATCAGAGGCTTTTAAGTTTCTCTTGAGAAGCGGAATCAAAAAATCGAAGGGGAAGGAGAACTTTTTGGCCAGAAAAGTATCAAAGGCAAAAAATGTTTGAGAGTGGTCGAGGGGGAAATAGTTTTTTTTTTTTAATTTCACATTTTCGGATTAGTGTATTGTCCTGATTTTAAAACGCGGAAAAAATGTTTTAGCAGAAATGCATGTTTATCTTTAAGTGCGGCACTTAAGAGGGGTAGGACTGTAATACAAAAATATTTTAAAAGAAGGAAATCGCCTTTCGGTGATTGGCGGTGATTGACGCTCAAAAAAGACCAATGACAAGCCATATAGCCTATATGATATAGGCCTCAAGCGCGCTGTCAAGCAACGTTACCAGAAAGTGGTAACATTATTGATTTTTTAGCCTTCGAAAATCACTGCGATATACACAAGATGCGACGTTAACCGGGCACGAAATTTTTTCAAAAACTGGCTGGTTAACGGGTTACCGGCCGATTAACGGGTCAATACGTACTACGTATTACGTAGGCGATTTTTTGGGGGAATTGTAAGAATACGACTGACCGGTTAACGACAAATATGCATTATACATATATGTAGATAATAATTTGATCAGCTGGCTGGGCAGTTTGACAGGTCCGCTCAATATTTTCAGCTTGAGAGGCCGTTTTTATTTTTTTATTTGTTTTTATTTTTTGAAAGGACAGTTCAGCACAGCTCATTTTTATATTTGAGTCCGAGAGGCCAGCACAAGGCAGCTTGTTTTTATTTCTGAGCTCGAGAGGACAGTTTAGCACAGCTTATTTTGTTTTTTAATTATGCGGCATAATTTATGCCAAGCCCTGGTATGAGGTATAATAACGCGTTTCTCGCTTTTCTAGTTTTAAAACCTATTAGAATACACCACCGGGTTACGGAATTTAACAAAACGTTGAGGGAAACAGGTGTTAAGTTCTAGGCATTTTGTAAATTTCCGGATATTTTGTTAACTTTAGTAGACCGTGTGTGGGCNGACGCGAGATGACTGTTAAGTTCCAGGCATTTTGTTAAAATCCGGGCATTTTGTTTAGGTCCGGGGCGTTAAGTTATGTAGCCAGGCGGTGTACAAAATTTGAGAAAGCGAGAAGCACGTTATTATACCTCATATTGTAGTTTTCAAATTCAAATGGTAGTTTTGTGTTCCAGTCTGATATCCAAATATGTGCATATTTATTGTTCATTTATCAATTTTTCTTCCCAATTCTCACCTACTTACAAATACATCAGAGCTCGTCCGAAACTGGCTCGATATCCGCCAGAGTAAATATAAAAGATTTTACCCTTCTTTCGCATCCTTTGAACTTTTCTCTTGATCAGGCTTGAGAAAACGGAATTAAAAATCAAAAAATAAATCGAAGGGAAAAAGGGAATAAGCATAACACTACATATGAAACTCGCAGTAGGATGTAACATATTGATTCCCTCAACTTCAGATATTCACAGCAAACTATTCAAATAAAACATCATTAACTCCAAGCCGTCCCACTTTATAAATCATAAATAATCCGCGGCATGATTGTAAGCTAAACTCGGGTAAATTACCTCTTGACCCTTTTTGAAAATAAAGTACTTTTTTTGAAAAATGGTAATCCAGATACAAAAAGCTGGGGTATAGTCCCTACCCCATATTGTCATTACGAGTTCGATCCAGGTTATGTTTTTTATCCCACATTTTGAAATGTGGAATGTTCGAAATATTAAATATTACAAATGCCGAAAATTTAACAAACATCGAAAAAGTTGACTAATTTCGAAATGTTTCCCGAATGTTGAAAAACTTTACAAAAGTCGAAAACTTTACAAACGTCAACAAACCTTACAGATGTCGAAAAAGTTCACCAATTAATAAGAGTGAAAATATTCGGATTATCTTTAACTATCAGTGACTTTCAGGGATTTTTCAGAGATTTTCAGGGACGAATCAAAAGAGTCCCCGTTGAAAGCAAGAACTACACCGGATATGCAGTTATCAGGCATCCAGTTATCAGGCGGGTTGGCTCGAAGTTATCATGCAACTTGCGCAATTATCAGGCACCTTACGAAATTTCCCTACAACATTCCCCGCTCGCTTCAGGCAGCTTTTTTGCATCTTTTCCCCCCTATTCCGCCTACGCCCTGCTCAGTTATCACGCAGTTGTTTTGTCGCCAAACCTGCCTTATAACTGCGCACCCGGTGTATATAACATATGTAAAAAAAACTTCATACCCTTTTGTATCTATACTCGGGTAATTGCCGTTTCTATAATTTGTACTTTATACTAATTCTGACGGTGTCAATATTTTATTCAATTTATCATGTTTTTATTTCACGAATTCTACCCACCGTATGGCTACCCTCATTTAGAAGTAGTTTTTTTATTGCCAGTCAGCATGCTCGCAATTATTGATAGTTATCTGATTTTTGAGCAGATGATTTTATTGTCGAAATGGGGGTGATACTTTGTAATTACAGAAAAAAACACAGAAAGTCCTTAATAAAAGAGGATGAGGCTAATCGTGGCATCTGTACAAAAAAATAATTACCCAAATAAGACGGAGAAAAAGTTCTTCAGTTTATGTCATTTGTCTCGAAGTTGACCCTGACGCAATTACTTACAAGCTATTTTCAAAACTTGACAGTTATTATTTATCAAATGAAATATCGTAAAAAATGTAACCAACCGTTCAATTAAGTCATTGGCAATGACTCATTCCTGGAAATAATTAAATTAAAAATACACTAACAAAATGGTTTTAACTTATATAAAGCAGGGCTCGGCACGGATAGCTTTTCGCACATGGCTTGGCCTGGCTTGGCTTTTTCTAAGTGAAGCCAATTTTTTTTCAGGTGTCAAAAAGCCAAGCTGAACCAAGCTAATTTTTTCGCCGAAAATTTTTGAGAGGGGAAAACGCCAAGCCAAGCCAATCTAAAATTTTTCGAGGGGGGAAAAAGCTAAGCCAAGCTAAGCCAAGCCAGTGAAAATGCTTGGTTTTGCCGAGCCCTGGTATAAAGTACCAAATTTATAAAAAAAAAAGTACGAAAGTTTACGAAAGATTACGAAAGTTTACGAAAGTTTACGAAAGTTTACGAAAGTTTACGAAAGTTTACGAAAGTTTACGAAAGTTTACGAAAGTTGACGAAAGTTTACGAACGTTTACGAACGTTTACGAACGTTTACGAAAGTTTTTTCGACCAATTACACCTTCTACCGGCGAATTCTGTGCAATTATCCGACACTCTTAAAAATCACCTTTTAAAATTTAAACATTACAACTTGTCCACGATGAATCTTTCTGTTGATTATTATATTGGCCTTCGTTTATTAATGAAAAATTAAAGGGATATTAAAGAATCAAAAGGAAAGATTCAATTGTATCTTCTTTCTTCTTGTGATGAAATGAGAAAACAGACAAAAAAAAAACAGCCAATATAATAATCAACAGAAAGATTCATCGTGGACATCCGGTATTGTTATCCGCTCGTTTTTTTTACAAAAAAAACTAACATGTTACGTCTGAACAAAAACCTTTTATGACGAATTAAAAAAACATTTTAAAAGACTTTTTCACAAAAAATTTATTAACAAAAATTAAGATATTTTTTCACCCACCCAATAATCGCGGGAATTAAGACTGAGATAGAAATTTTCAGTTATAAAAAATACACTTCTTTCAATTGGCTGTTACAACACTAACATAATTTTTATCATTCTTATTAATTTACTCAAAACAAAGTACTACTGCTACCATTTCTTATCATTATTATTACAGGTTAGAATTTGTTTACTTTTCTAAAAAAATGTTAGAAAAATACGGAGCGATTGCGTCGTTTATCTGATAAAAATTCTTGGACAGATGCCGAAACGTTCGTCATCAAAGAAAACTGGGTCTAAATACAAATATAGACCAAAAGATCCGAAAAACATCGAATTAAAATATTCCATTTTCTATTATATAACGTAAGTCATATTATTTAGCGAAAACCTGGCCTTAACTCCCAGAGAGAAGTGTGTGCATATATGCACACGACTTATTGTTTCGTCGATTTAAGCCATATGGAGGCCCTGTAGGTCAAAACGGATATTACTGACCCTCCACAACTTTTCTAGAAAATTACATTGCCGGTATTGCCGATAATTTTTGCCAACCGGAAGGTTGAATAAAAACCGGTCAAAATTTCCGGTTTCTTTGATTCAACTAAAATTTGGCACAGAGGGGTTTTCGACATCAGCGAATACCATGGTGCCCTTGGTTTTGTGAATTTTGTTCTTCAAAGGCCTGTAGGGCTTATAGGAAGATTTTGAAAGTAAAGGTTACCATTTCATTTCTTCCCCCTGAGAGTTAACTCCAGACCAGCTAAGAGGTATAGTAACCTTACTATTAACAAACCCCGACGTTTGGCCTAACGTAGTTCAAAAATTCAAATTCCTGTTGGTTGCTTATCGTAAACGACTCATTTAAAATGAGAAGACAATAAAAACTCACATAGATTTATCAATTTGTGTGTTATAAAACTACACGATAATGATATCTTTAAAAAAACTATCTCGAGTTTGTATCAGAAACTTCGCAAAAATCGTTTTAATCCACATTTTCAATCAAATTGTTGCATTTTTCTTCAATTTGTGTTCAATAAGGCTGATTTGACTTCAAATCACCATTACGTAGGTTTAAAAAAGTGAATATTTCCTTACTATTCCTACTAGCTTTCATTCTAGTCATTCTTTTTTTAACCTACGTAAAGGCGGTTTGAAGTCAAATCAGCCTTAGAATGCATTTCTGATTAGTGATCCAAGGCATTTGAACATATTTTGAGAATTATCTACAAAAAATTGTCGTTTTTCAACCTACGCAACTTTTTTACTTGATTTATATTTCTATATTTCTGATTTTTCAGGTTTTTTTGTACTGACGAGGTTGGGCCAATCCACAACAGAAAAAATTATACTGCATTTTCACACCCAAAACCGAAATAATAATAAAAGAAGGCTTAATTGTTTCGAGTTTATCCGCGACAACCTAAACCGCCAATTTTATTACTTTTCCGCGACTTAAAAGAAAACGCTACATCGTGATGTAAATATTGCGATACTCTAAATATAATCTCCCCAAAGCACATCAACGGCTGGTTCGTGTCAAGAAAAAATAAAATAAAAATCAAAAAAAAATGATAAAAATTTAGAGCTTAGGGAAAAGCTTGGTGTTTGAGCTGCATAAACAGTTCATCCTTCTATAAAAACAAAATAGATCTGAAGCATGCTCAAATCGTAAGTATGGGTACATTATCGGGGACTATAATATTAATTGCACGTGTTACAATATGCATTTCTCTCTTTTTTTTGTATTTTTTATGATGGACCAGTCACGGCTATGCGATTTTTGATCCTAGTTCCAGGTGAGTCGGCCAGGCACCTGAAGGAACACAGTCCGATCACAAATAACCAAAAAATGTGTATCTTAGGCGTCGAATCGAACCTTAATCAAAATGTTTACAAGTTGGGCGGCGACCAACAAAAGACGAAAAAAAAAATTAATAAAAAACACCGTTTATAAACATGCGTTTGCCTACTTTACAAACATACAAACTGATGTCCAAAAATATTATACCTTCAAAAACCACGTTACCACCGTTTTCGGAGAAAAAATGTTTCGGAAAATTTCTCCGAATAACGTTTTTTTCGAAAAAGTGTTCTGCTGGATGAAATTTTTCTCGTCAAACTCATTCTTCGAAAAACTCGCTGTACCAAAAAACCATAAATGCCCTTGTTTACCAACGATTGTCAAAAGATAATTTCCGGTTTTTATTCGAGAACACGTAAATTTAATAATGTTTACCGGTTCTAGGGAAAATCGGGGCTGATAATCTCAAATCTGACCTTACTTTCTCAATGAACCAATAATTTACGGGTAATTTGGTTTCGTTTTCGATTAAAAACTCATTAAATCAAAAACTTGCCCAGGACTTCAAATCTGAAATTAATACCTTGAACCGCTGCATAATTGACCAGCCGTACCCGATGAGTTAGCCAGACACTCGGTGGAACACAGTCCGATTAAAATTACAGTCCTTACTCTCAATACGCACAATTTATTCTAATTATTTCCAAAATGGACAGTTTATGACAATTGACCTCAATACGGACGCTATTTTCGAGATTAAAAAACACCCGTTTTGGAAGTAAGGAGTGTATTATAGGCACTGTAACACAAAATATGTATCTAAGACGTCAAAATGAACCTTAAACATTTGCACTGTTTGCCAGTTGGGACGCGACCAAAAAAAAAACGAAAAAAAAATGAATAAAAAACACGCATAAACATTTATTCACTCGCTCTCAAAATATACAAATATTTCCTTCGAAACGTTTACAAAACAATAATGAAGTTGATGTTTAGGAATACGTTTCGTAGCGTTGTTTTGTGAAGCTCAAGTTTGTAAAAAATAGAATGTGCTGACCCACAGGCTTTAAGTAATACACATTTGTATCTATAGGGGAAACGCCATGTTGGGTGCCATACGGTATGGCCCATACCTATCGAGGGCGTGACATGGAGAGAAATCGCGCACGACGGCCCGGGGTCTACAGGGAAAGTCAGGTTGCGATAAACACGCAAGTAGTTGGATACCGATGGGCGTAGGCGGAATGACCCGAAAATATGCAAGAAAAGAGGCCCAATAAACCCACAGGCCGGGAACTTTTGCGGGTATATGGGGTTCATCGGGTTTACCAGGATTTGGTCATTGAAAATTTAGATATGCGAAAATATGCAGTCGTATGTTTTAAGCCATACCGGAAAATGGGCGACGAAAAACTGTGATTTATAGTGCGGACGATCCAGAAAAATGTGTTCCCAAATCAAGCAGTTTTAAGAGACCCAAACGTCCTTTGAACCCAAATCAAAGAAAATAATCGTAGTGAAACTTTGCACACTTCATATCCGCATATTGCTCGTTTTAAAAATTAAAAAGATCAAGACACCGACCGCGTCCTTGCCAAGTTCTCCCTGTCTTTGAGAGTTAATTCAGAGTTCATGATGTGGGCCGGTTTGAGTGTTGTATTGAAGAATTGGCCAGCCGTATATTTAATAGGAGAAGTCTGAAGATGCTAACATACGTCTGGTGCCTACGTCAATCTCCATTTCTTCTAGCCAGCAAATTTTAACTCCTGGATGAAAACCGGTAGAACCGCCGCGGTACCTTATAGTAATAGACGTCCTGCTTTCCTAAATTATTTATATTTATAACAGGGTCGGCATAAGTCAGAAAAAATGAGCTGTGCTGGGCTGTCCTCACGGGCTCGAAAAAAAAATGGAGCTTTATCAAGCTCAAACATAAAATAAACTGGGCTCGGCTCGGCTGGGCAGCTCAACCATGCTGTGCAGCTCAATCGAGCTTGGCAGCGCAGTCGAGCTCGAAAGGCGAGCTCTAAAGCTCAATCGGGCTGGGCAGCTCAATTGAGAGCACGAGAAACGAGCTCGACAGACAGCTTTCGAAAATATTAAAATGCGCTGTGCTTGGCTTTTTTTCGAGCTCCGAGATTGGAATGAGCGGCGCTGGGCTGCGCTGTCGAGATCCCAAAAGTGAAGGAACTGCTACATCGGAGAACAAAAATCTGCCTCATAACTGCGTAGGGTGCCTGATAACTGGGTAGGGTGTCTGATAACTGCGTAGGGCGTAGGCTGAATAGGGGAAAAATACGAAAAAGCTGCCTGATAACAGCATGAGCGGGGAATTTCGTAGGGTGCCTAATAACTACGCAGGGTGCCTGATAACTGCGGGCCAACCTGCCTCATAACTGGATGCCTGATAGCTGCGCACCGGGTGTATTTACTGCATAAAGACCCTAGAATCGCTTAAAAAGAAAAAAATAGTAACTTTTTAGAGGATCAACCCCGGAATAGTCAGTGTTTGCAAAAAAACATTTGTAAAAAAGTGGTTATAAGGTTAATTTGGTCAAAAAGGTTATGCTGAAAACTCACCGGTTAAAAACAAGCATGTAAAAACAATTCTAGCCTGGAAAAAATTTTCTATTCTAATTATCGACATATTCCAGCTCTCAAATGCGTTCGTAAAGTTTTAGGGCGTGCAACTTTCTTAGTTAAAAAAAACGTTCCCAAAAAAGGAAAAAAATTAAATTACAAGACTTCTGGAATAATGAACTTGTACAACACCTGACATATTGTTGACCAATTGCAAGTTTTGGTAAGGGAAGCTGCAAACCTTTTCTTTCTTTTTCACTGCTCTAATGTGATTTTCAAAATAAAATTAGAATACCATAAAACGAATTAATTGGATCAGGCTAAAAAGATTTTATGGGTGTTTAACATTATCAAAAAATCGATATACTTTTGAAAACACAGTTTGAGTAGAACGCCAACTTTCCCTTTCAGTTTCGAGTAAAAATTCAAAAAACAGTTTTTAAGATTAGTTCGAAATCAATCGACAACAGACTTTTTATTAGGGATGAAAAGATGGGATTTTTGTCAAAACCCAATCGCAATCATGCCAAAATCATGGGGTTACATCACAAACGTCGAATACAAATTGTATAGTAAATGTCGAATATGACAAATGT
>SCLG01000605.1:0-17930 GCA_004367875.1 Oikopleura albicans
AGGTAATCGGAAATAAGGAAGTACATATGGGCAAGCGCCGAAAATACGCATTGGATGTCTGACATATTTATCCGATGCGGAAATCCACAAGGACCCGTCAAGTCTCGGATTAATCACGGTTTATATAAACTAAATCGCCCAATTTCGATGCAAGGCTATCGGGAAATTGCATTAACTACATTATGGCCCATAATTTATGGGCCCAGCAAACGGGTCTACAGTCTTCCTTCTGGCAATTCGAAAAATTAAAAAAGTTGTTGAAGCGTAAGTAGTTTCCAGAATAAAAAATTGGACAACTACTCGACCGAGCCGTCTTTACCGATATTTCTCGGTAATAAGCAATCTAATATTGTACAGTATGAGGTATAATAACGTGCATCTCGCTTTCTCAAAATTTTGTATTTTAATAGGCTTAAAAACTAGAAAAGTGAGAAACACGTTATTATACCTCATATACTGTAATGCAAAATATCGATTATAAAATGTTTTGGTACTTTAGGTGACAACAAATCTTATCCGTTTTTTTCATTTGGCGAACTTTTTGTCGGTAATTGTTTTTTTATTAAATAATAGGAAAACAATAGGAAAACTGTCACTAATTACATTCACAGATTTTATAAAAAAACAACTTGGTAACATGATTGATTTGACTAAATTTTTATAAAGCAATGTGTCAGTAATGATTTCGGTTTTAGTAATATAAAATATTTTATTTTTGTGTCATATTGACGCTAGATCAAAAAGTACATTTTCCAATAATTGACAATGTGAACAGTTCAATATAAATTCAGCTGAGGAGATGTTTTATCGGTAATTAAAAAAAATATGTACATAATTTTTATCAACTAATTTCCGTTGTTTTTTCCTTTTCCTTCCTGAATAGGAACAACTCCGCATCCAAGTCGAAAATATGCTCGGGAACGAACTTTGCTTAGTCGTTTTTTCATTCTTCTAGTGAACCCAGAGCGTGCGGGCCCGCTTCCGCAAGTGTTGAAAGTGTTGGACCAATCGCGCAATTTCTGTTCATGTCTTTTAACCGCTGCTTTTTCTGTACATGTAGCGGGAAGTTTATCTGATGTTACTGTATAATCTTGTTATAGTTAAACAGCAAATGTACGTAAACATGTCTCATTAACTTCTTAGGACTTGTTTCGTGAATATGCCGCAACTTTTATTTTATAATATCAAGACTTTTACCTGATAAATATTACAGTCCTTACTCCTTTCTGGGACGCTTTGTGGGACGCTTTGTGGGACGCTTTGTGGGACGATTGCTCCCTTTTGGGACAAATTTTCGGCCAAAATGGGGCCATTAATGAAAAAAATGATCTTTTTTTGTGACGATGCTCCTTTTTATGACGCTATTTTCGACAACCGAAAACGTCCCAAAAAGGAGAAAGGACTGTATAAGATTTGGAATATCTCAATCCAAACAGAAAACAAATTGTTCAATCGGAATAATTTGTTGATTGCTTGATTTCATCTGCGTATAAATACGAAATCTTTTATCCAGCTCAATTATTTTTACCGGCACACAAAGCTCTTAGAATTCATCTATGCGGCATAGACTATGCCGAATCTTATTACGTTTTCTATTTCTTTTTTATCGAATTACCATGAATCAAGTCCTTAATCAATATTTTGAGTATCTATGTTTTAACTGTTCCTTTTATTATTTTAGTTTCCGGATCGCAAGTAAATTTATCTCGTCGCTCCTTGTAGTCGCTGACCATGAGCCGAATAATGCTCGCAAGATTACTTTTCATATGTCGTTGCCAAGGCTTTACAGCATAGTCCAATCCCAACTCCATCTTCAACTTCTTGAAACTGGTTTCTATCATAGCGATAGCAGGGTCTGAATAAGTGTTTAAATCTTAGAAGACTAATTGTGCAAATTTCGTTTACGTTGTGGGCCCTAAATCTAATAGGCAATCCGTGTCATTTTCAGTGATATACCAGTGGTATCAGTGGTATGACCTTTTTGGTTAACAACCTTCTTGAACTACTCATCAGCTTTAAAATATTCTTCAGGTATTTCCGACTCTAATCCCAGACGGCGTGAGCCATACCGTGTCTGATGGTTAAGTCAGAGCCGGTTACAATTCCATTTTTTTACCTTTTCCCGAAATTTTGCACAAAACAGTTTTGTCATTATTGAATAACAAGATAACTTCAGGATTTTCAGGTTTTTATCTTCAAAAGTCTTGTAATTCTAAGGAAGATAGGAGCTCCATAACATAATTTAGTACAAAATATTCGGTATCCTTGTCATGAAAACTCTTATTTTATGATTTTACTGTAAGCGCTTTCAAAATGTTTTTGGTGGCCCATATTTTAATCGTTAGTACTTTTGTCTGAAAACACGAAACACGCGTTATATAACTCCAATTTACTAGTTTAGACCATTTTTAGTTTGAAGTTTAACCATGTTTCTATGTTAATCAATTACAACCTAATGACGATATAAATAGTGAATATGTTGTTAACCGCTACGTGTTTAATCAAAATGTTTCTCTCTACCACAAATATGACGGTAACGTTTATGGTATATTTATATTGTTTAGACAGTCAACAATAATCTAATGTTGTATTGAGTCAATNTTTTTTTAATTTGTGAAATTAAAAAAAAAATTAAAAACACAAAAATATTATTAATTGATTAAAAATTTTGATTAAAAATTTAATTTGATAAAAAAAATATTATTAAAAGATTATAAAAAATATATTTAACAAAAAAAAATAATAATATTACCAAAAAAGTTCTAATTTATTTTAATTTATATAAAACTAAAAAAAACCTAAAAACTTATCTATTTTAATTGAATTTAACAAAAACACGGAAATATTATTATTAAAAAATACTGACAAAATAATGCACATTTGTTGGAAAGTTGACTCCACCACCTATTGGTGCCGTGCGCTTATTTTTTGTTTG
Source organism: Oikopleura albicans (assembly GCA_004367875.1). Taxonomy (NCBI): domain Eukaryota; kingdom Metazoa; phylum Chordata; class Appendicularia; order Copelata; family Oikopleuridae; genus Oikopleura; species Oikopleura albicans. Next base: position 2,936 of record SCLG01000605.1, read on the forward strand.
ACTCAGAACGGGAAAGAGGCCGAAGGTCTGAAAATGATCTGTCGGTCGTATAGCACCACCACACCACCACTGAAGCGAATTTGCCGTGTGGCTAGCTAGCTTTTTTTTTGCATTCTGAACCAAACTTCACATTTTTTTTCATTATTTTCTTTTAAATACGTTATATTTTGATTTATTTCGTTTTTGAGCCAGGACGTCCGTTTTTCTGATTTCTCAAGAGAAAAAAGCCACAAGAGAGAAGAACAAGGAATTATAATTACGCAAAGATACGAACCGAAGTCAGATTTTATAGAAAGAAAAAAACGGGCTCAGAAGATCAAAGATGGTTCAATCAATCCTAGCAATTTTAAGCTTAAGCCTAGCGCAAGCTGCTTTGGTTTTTGAAAAAAACGAGCTAAACCACCTCGACATTGAATTTGATATCTCTGACAATTCAAAGTTCACAATTCTTGACCGGTAAGTTGAGAACGTTTCGTTTTTTGTTCGAAGTTTTTGGAAATTTCGAAAATTTTCTGGAGTTTTTTTTTGATTTTTATTTTTTCGAAAGTTCGTTGATTTTTTAAAATTAATAATATTCTTTCCTTATCTTTATTTATTTAGTTATTTTTTCGAAAAAAATTTTTCGAAGTTTTTCGGAAGAATTTTTTTGAACTTTTTTGAAAGTTTTTTTTTTGAACTTTTTTGAAAGTTTTTTTAAGTTTTTTCGAAAGTTTTTTTTTAAGTTTTTTTTGAAAGTTTTCTTGAAAGTTTTCTGGAACTTTTTCGAAAGTTTTTTGAAAGTCTTTATGAAAGTTTTTTTTTTGAAAGTGTCTTTGATTTTTTTCTTTGGAAGGTTAATTTTTTTTCGGAATTTTTTTTTTTTGAAAGTGTCTTTGAATTTTTTTCTTTGGAAGGTTAAAATTTTTTTTTGATTTTTTTGGAATTTTTTTTTTTGGAATTTTTTGGAGGTTTGATTTTCTGGAGATTTTTGGGAATCTTTGTTATTAATCAATAAATTTCTGGATGATTTGGATTGGCCCATTTTTTTCGGAGTAAAATTTCACAATGTGAAATTCACATGTTCAAACGACAACCAATTGCAAGCTAGTAAATCGTTAATTGGCCATTTTTGGTCAGAAAGATGGACCTACAAGTTAATGATGCAATACCGCCTCGTCGGCCTGTTTTTGTATTTCCGACATGAAACGTGTCTAATTTTTGTGTTAATATGTTATCGTGCATATATAATTTTCTGTCCGCACTCCAAAAAACAGCGTTTTACCAAACCATAAAATAAAAAACACGCTGCCGCAAATTTTTCTGCAATTTGTATCTATCTAACAAACAGTGATAAACAACTTGGTTGTTTTATTTTCTTTACGTTGTTTATGTCTAAGCAAAACTAGAGTTTGCGAAAAAAAAGACTCAGCCAATGTGTCGCGTTGGGTAAAATCAACATTATTTTAGTCTGATAAAATTTCGATGAGTTAAAAAAAATATGACCAATAATTATGGTAATTCAACTGGCATTATAGATGATTTTTACATTTGCTAAGAAGAAACTTTTTAAACTGATTTTTGTTTTCAAACTAATATATTTATATTGAAAAGCTCGGACATAATTTACATAAATTTATAAAAAATTTAGAATAAAACAAACTTTATAAAATTTTTGTGTGAAAAGGTGATTTAAGTGGTCCATGATCTGACATTTTAAGTCGACAGGAAAGATTTTCTTACAGATAAACATTATACTACTAGCAGTTAACACTAACTGTTCATTTTATAAAAAAAAATTTAACCCCGCGCCGTCTAATACGCACAAACGACTTAGAAATATTTGCCGTATTTTTTTAAAGAAGGATATACAGGATGAGGTAATATAGATGCTAATCCGTTTTTTGGTCAGTTATATTCGCTCAGCGTACTCGCGAACCAAAAACGGCTTAGCATCTATATTACCTCACCCTGTAAACTGGAAAACAAAGTGTTATATAAAACAGAGGAAATTATGTGCCTATCACACGGAACGGGGTTAAGTAGTAAAGAGAGAAGAAATCAGTTTTGCTAAGTTTGATGATTTTTTTTCTTTTTGGTCTCCACAATTTTAAGAAAAAAAATAAATCCAAAAAAATGTGAAATATGAATGGGACAAAATATTTTAGCTCAAGATGTTTTCCATAAGATATTCGTTCGTAATTCACTCAGAGCTGAAATCCAATATGTTTTTCACCTAAAATTAAACAAATACTTAAAATGAACGGGATTTTGAAGATTAGCTGCCATACCTCCGGATTAATCCATACAGCAGTAAACCACAAGCTTTGTGGCAACACGACTCTACACATGTTTTAACACGTGACATTTGGTAGTTAATTAAAATTCGTTGCATAAAATGTGGGCCTGAAATTAAAATGTGTAAAGAGGAAAAAATACGGTTTATTTATATCCAGAAAGCTCATTGAAAGTTTTTCAGTCGGTCTTGAGACTTTTGATTTTTTTTTTAGGAAAATTGTGTTTTTTAGAAGTTTTTTTTATATTTTTTTCTGGAAATTCTTTGATTTTTTCTGGATTTTTTTTATATAAACGTTTTGAATGTTTCAAGTTTTGTTATTAATATCTTGGTTATTGTCCAAATTAAATTTGGCTCTATATTTTCAAAGTTTTTGACATCTTAATTTCAAAATGTTCTAAAAGTTTTTCAAAAACTATTTTCAGAGTTCTTTTTATTACATTTTAAAGCTTTTTACGGCTTTTTCACATTTACTTAATCTAAAAAGGAAGAGATAATGTGTAAATTAAAGATAAACTTTCGTTGACCACCAAAAAACCACAAAAACGTTTTTGTATTACTGTTATTAATTTTGGTCAATGTTTTTGAGGTTTTTTCGTGGTGAACTGGATGTATGTAGTGGAAATGGAACTGTAGTAAAGGGTCGGTTTGTCCGAAATGTCAAATCTTTTTGTGACCCTTTTCACGAAATATTAGAAGTCTGGCTGACTTTTTCCATCAGTTCATTCACCACAAAATTCTCGAAGATATTCGCTATTTTTCACTCAGTAGATTAGAACGTTCAAATTGCGCTCAGATCATGTAATAACGTTTAATTGATTAAAATTGCGTACATGTAAAGCAACGTTAATGTTCTAAGAAAGCATCGAGTCAGAAAAAACATAATTGAGATATATTATTACCTTATCCTCAGGTTCAAAAAGTGTTGTCTAGGCATTTTTATGTTTTTGGTTTTTTTAAGAAATCCAATTATCTCTTATTAACGGCCATTTTTTGTTAACACACTCATGCAGCACGCTTACAAGATTATTTATTTATTTAAAATCATACAATATGATTTATTTTTTTTAGAAATTAGAAGACTTACAAAATCATTGCTTTGAATTCATAATTGTATATTTATAAGCGTGAATACACCAAGTTTTTGATGCGTAGGAAATACTCGTCTCTAATTGGCCCGTCTCTCCTGTTGAACGATAGTGATTGGTCATTACACATGTCATGACGATAGAGTCTCCGAGTACATTTTCCATAACGTGAATAGTACAATAACATGTTGTAAACATATAATTAGAAATAATAGTTTTCTGTTCTTTAATAAGGAAAACGGTGCAATTATTATGTACCGTATGATAGCGCTCAGACTGTCGTGGTGATGCCACAAGAGCGTTACAATTCATAGGAAAATTGTTGGGAACCCGTTAATTATTTTCGGTTAACCGGCGACTTTAGGACCAATTTTTTAGTATCGAATTTTTAGTGGCCGGTTAACGGCGGATCCTGTGTAGATGTATTAGATAAGTTTTATACTAATTAGTTACATGTATATTACCGTTATTTATGAATTCTAATTATTCTGTGACTAGCATACCAACTGATGATTGTATAACACGATCGTTAAAACGGACAAGTAAAAGGACATAGTTACATCGCAAAACTTATACTTATCTTTTTTTTCGACTTGAATTCGTAATATTTGGTTGCCTCCCATAAAGTAGAATTTCTAAAAAAAGAATGAGATGTTTATTTTATGCACTTGTAAATATTACCATACTGCGTTTGGCCACATAGTATATAACTTATATACTATATAAGTTTTGCTAGCGTTCTAAATTTGTGAACTTGGTACGAAATTTTAACAATTCCTTATCTTAAACTTTTAGAAGTCAATCGTAGTCAATTTAGGCTTAAAATTTAAAAAAAAATGGAAAAACTAAAATAGAATTAATTAATTTTTCATTAAATTTATATACTAAGAATTTCTGACATATATTTAAAAAGTTTTTAGAAAAATTTTTTTTTTAAATTCTTTTTTTAATTAAAAAATGTTTATTAAAGTTTTAAATGTTTTACAAATGGTTTTGAAATGTTTCCCAATTTTGATTTTGATTTTAAAATGTTCTGAACGATAGCTATATTTCAATAAAAAATATCTGATATGAAATTTTAGGTTTTCGGTTTTTAGCAAAAACAAAAAAAAAATAAATAATGTTAGTTTTGAAGATTTTAAATTTTTTTTAATTCTCGAAAAGTTTTTTTTGATCCTTGAAAAGTTTTTTTTTTAATTCTTGATAAGTTTTTTTTAATTCTTGAAAAGTTTTTTTTTAATTCTTGAAAAGTTTTTTTTTAATTCCTGAAAAGTTTTTTTGAAGATTTTAAAGTTTTTTTTAATTCTTGAAAAGTTTTTTTAATTCTTGAAAAGTTTTTTTTTTAATTCTTGAAAAGTTTTTTTTTAATTCTTGAAAAGTTTTTTTTTTAATTCTTGAAAAGTTTTTAGGAAAGTTAAATTTTGAAACTTATGTTTCAAGTTTGACTAAGTCAGACTGACAGAAAAAATGTACAAAAAAGTGTATGCTAGTATTCTAAATGAGTTGACTTGAGATTACTGAACTTGAGATGACGGAAGTGCGTCAAGTTATATAAAAAACGCATCCGACATGCAATTTTTTTCAAAACGATTTTTTTAAAAGGCATACCGCTGTAAAAGAGGATTTAGCGAATTAGCATTGGTTTGCGTTCGTTTGATTTGGTGTTCAAATCAATTTTTGAATGCGTAATTATGTATCACACATTCTTGACATGACACGTGGACGGACCTTTCTAAATTATTAACCGTGCTGTAATATGTACACGTATATGAGTACTAAAGGATATAATGCGCCGTTTTTTTTTCTCTCCCTGAGAACATGTATCAGTCAAAATTCTTAAAACTAAATAGAGTCGCTATAATTTTTTTCTGGTGACTAAGTGTTTAGAAACATAATTATGAACAAAAGTTTTTGACAACTTAATTGCTACGATCCAATTGGCCCATCAAATAAGTATTGGGATTTTGCTATTAAAACATAAGAGAACCACCCTGGAGAAATACATTTTCGATCAACTTCAAAAATAAATACCTAACCAGTTATCTTACCGCTTTATGAGCATTTATTAAAATTTTTATGTGCGTGTTTATTTACACGCATTATCCCCCTACGGGTTCCCAAAAACTCCTTCCCCTGAGAGTTAAAGTAAGATAATTGAGAAGGAAAAGTATTTATCAATGCATAAAAAAACGGCCTCGATTATTCAAACTAGTAAATTTGCATTAAAAAAAAATTGCCAACTTAACTTGGCGGCGTCTTACATGACAAAAATGTGCACACTTCTTAGTTTTTTATAATAAAAACTAATGGAAATTTACCATTAGTTTTCAGGCTTATCTATTTTTATTCCAAGCACAATTCCTGCGTCCAACTCGCCAGATAAATTTCAAAATATTTGCTTAGCAATGGCACTGAATGAATATTTTCACGCACCTGTAGAGCACGAAGTATTTCCGAGTTCGAACGCAATATCCAAAAAAAAAAAATGCTGATTGCGTTCTGCACGTAGGCCGTCCCGTTTTGCCGTTTTATTTCCAACAATTTGGGGTGTAGATTTGTGTAGACTTGTGATAGAAGCGTTTCTTGAACAAAAAATTAAACGTTTTTGTTTGGAAACGAACATTTAAACGTTCTAAATGGCCATTTTGTCCTGTTTTGCGATGAAAAAAAGGCGCAGAATAGTATTATCGCGTTCTCGTTCTCAAGTTCTGAAAAAACAGATGTTTTAGATCTCGGACTTCAATTAAATAATTCATTGAAAAATTTCTAAATTAAAAATGCGCCAATTTATATTCGATTAGGTATCCAAATGTGTCGTGGTGTTGAGTTGAACCGCCCCTATCCATTCACGTTTTCCTAATTTTCCCAATTAACCGGTAAATTATCGCCCAACGCTTTAGAAGTAAAACCGAGAAAGCGGTCGGCTACTTCTCTCCAAATTGGCAGCAAGCTTTATTTCTTTATGTTTTGACTTGGCTTTTTGTGCGATTTATGCTACCAAAAAGCATATTATGGCCTGTAATCCAATAGAATAATCTATTTAACGTTATTTAGTACTGTGTGTAAGGACGGGTTAAAACAAAAAATATTGAGTTTAGCGATTAATCCCAGAGGAAACAATTTTAAACTTCAAATGGGAAAGTTTCGAAATTCAACATTTATTGGCATTAAAATATGTTTAATTGNGTTTTCCTAATTTTCCCAATTAACCGGTAAATTATCGCCCAACGCTTTAGAAGTAAAACCGAGAAAGCGGTCGGCTACTTCTCTCCAAATTGGCAGCAAGCTTTATTTCTTTATGTTTTGACTTGGCTTTTTGTGCGATTTATGCTACCAAAAAGCATATTATGGCCTGTAATCCAATAAAATAATCTATTTAACGTTATTTAGTACTGTGTGTAAGACCGGGTTAAAACAAAAAAAAATATTGAGTTTAGCGATTAATCCCAGAGGAAACAATTTTAAACTTCAAATGGGAAAGTTTCGAAATTCAACATTTATTGGCATTAAAATATGTTTAATTGGCGTTTAAATTTTTGACTACTTTTTAAATACTTTGTTTTTCGATTTTTATTCGCTTTTTTGATATTTTTTTCTAGATATTTTGAAAATTCGTGCTGTGCCAAAGAAATTGACCAAGAAGTTCTGGGCCAGAACGTAGCAATTTTAAAATTTTTCTAGAATATCCCCCTTTGTAAATAAATTTTATGTTGAAAATTGGCTCTGATTCGCAATAATGATAAGAATCTAGAAAAAATTATGAATTAGGGTCATTTGTAAAAAGCAGAATTGTTCACAAAACATAAAAAAAAATATTCTCATAATTAAAAAAAAAACTTCTGTAATGCTAAACACAACTAATTTTTTTTTTCTTGATAAAATATTGAGAAAAAACCAACCTTGTTAAGACAATTGGCGTTAGATATCTTAGATATCATATCTAGTACGGGGGTGTATTTAAAGCACAACTTTTCACTTTTTCATTATTCTTTCTTTCAGAGTTGCACGAGAATATGAAGGTAGTGGAGAAGACGTAGAAATGGATGTAACACCAGTACCAACTGAAGCTTCACAGTCAACAAAATCATCTTCTTCTGACATAAGTGAGTTAAAAAGAAAAAATATCAACAAATACGCATTTTTAACACAAAGAATTTACATGTTAAAATTTCATAGGGCTGTGCATTCAGTCTAATTCTAGTTGGGGGACGTCTCCGTGTGGGAGAAGCTTGTCAGTTTTTTTTTGTTAGAATAAAAATATTATTTTATTAATTTTCGGGTGTACCGGTAATTTCGGGTGTACCGATAGTTTCGGGTGTCCCGGTAGTTCGGGTGTACCAGTAGTTTAAGGTGTACCGGTAATTTCGGGTGTACCGGTTATTTCGGGTGTACCGCTAGTTTCGGGTGTACCGGTAGTTTTTCGATAGTGGAAATAATATTTGAATTGGTTTTAAAACAATTCTAACCGTTTCAAAAATACAAAAGATTTTTTTCTGTAAATTGGGCTTCAGCTAAGACGATATTTTTTTTCGAAATATTTGGTGATGTCAAATTGGTACTTCCAATGTTTATAATACTTGATTCGAATCAAAGGAGCAGCCCCTTTCATAAAGACGCAAGCCTTCCGAAAACCCTCGTGAAGCATCCTTGTCCTTGAAGCTGTCACCGTTGCCATCGAAAGCGTTTCTTTTTAATATTATTAAAAATTTAAAATGGAAAATTCACCAATGCGTTCGGACAATCTCATTAACGTCTGAGACGGATTAATCAAAAGTCGCGTTTTATCTCCCTTTGCGGGAATGAAGTTTCAGTTCCTTGAAGTAATTATGATAAGATATGTTTACAAGTACGGTAGTGTTTGAGCTTTTTTTACCAGTAGTTTAAAACACCCCACGATTTTAAGGGGTTGGTTATAAGGTCTGGAATTTCGGTTGATCAAAGTTTGATCAAAAAATATTACTTTCGGCTAGTATCGCAATTTAAAACTTTAAAGGATTTGTAGGCAGTTAGTTTATTTGTGCGCCTGGGGGTTAAACCCAGTACGCACGTAAATTGACCCCCAATACGTGAAATAGGCCCATTTGCAAAAGTTGCCATGATGAATAATCAACCACTGTGTCCCCAAAATAGCGCCACTTTCTCGAAGTAAGGTCCACTTTCTCAAGGGAAGGTCCACTTTCTCAAATGAAGGGCCACTTTCTGCAAATGAGGGCCACTTTTTGACATTATTGAAAATCAGGAAACTAGGCCCTCTTTAAGGTCCCATGTATTAAACTTAAAATGATTCTTTTCAATAGACTTTCTGTTAATGAACCAATTTCCATTCGTCCAATGAGTATAATAGTTAAAAAAAGTTCACAAAAAGTCCACAATGGAATAAAGGACTTTTTTTATTCTAAATTTGAATCCCCTGCCAAATCCGGGGTTTTACGCTTTCACATGGCAAAAAGACAGCCTCAAGTCTGCGGTCAAAATAGGCGGTTTTTAACCCGTTTACCACATCAATGTCGCCAAACATGAATTGTCAGACTCTAAAAAAATTATTTGATTCATTTTAAATGAATTAATAAATGAAAGTCATATACATAATAAAATACATTTAGTTTAAGAATCGTACATACCAGTTATGTACGAATAAAATAGAAAACAAGAAATCTTACTACATATTGGTATAATAACATATTGTTTTGATTTTCCGGTTATTTCGAAAGTATTGGTTAACTTTGGGAGTACGTTTCTCAATATTTGTCAAGTTTATGGCCACCTGTTGGTTAAGTTTAAGTTTAACCAATACTTAATTAGGCCCATTTTTAACTCCCAGGGGGGACACATGTAAAAAACGCGCTAAATACACCGAAAGTGCTAGTAATATGGGCCCTATCGAAAAGCGCTCAAATACCAGCCTAGTCAAGTTTCATGAGAAAAATATAAAACGTAAAATGGAACTGATTTTTTTTATCTTGTAAATAAAGCTTAACCTGGCCACAAGGGCGGTTTTTGCAAATTTGCTCATTTGCTCCCTACGGATTATATGCCACTTGGGACACTTAGGAGTTAATCTAGCCCATTTCGAGCTCCGCGATCATTTCGGGGCCGTGCCCATTTTGGACTATGCGCCCATTTCGGTCCACTTTTTCAGCAATGAAAAACAAACGGAATTTTAATGTGTCTAAGTATTTTCTATATGAAAAAGGCCAAGTTCTAAACTTTATATTATTATACTGATTAAGTCCTCGCACGTTTAGACTGGAGGTTGCCATGGTCAAGTGGAAAAATGTAGTGATTAATTACAGATTAGCGCAGATATCAAAACACTACTCAATGAGATAATATTTATGAATTAAGCTAGAATTAAGGACCCGTTTTCTTTTTTTTCTTAACTGGTGCGAAGGGTGCACGTTTTGTATTTTGTGTAAATAGGATGGGTCGACTGAGGGAGTTAGAAATCGTCGTAATTAGGTTTTTGTCTCGTTCACCATATTACATTAGAATTCCTCATTGGTTCCAAAAAGGCGGCGAGTCGAAATAGGTACAATTATGACGTGCTCGTTTATTACAGGTTGTCAAGGCTCCCACGACAAAAAGTAGCCTTTGATCCAGACTTGACAGTGTGTATAAAAGACACGTTTAAAATGAGGCACCGCGGTCTTCCAGCGAAAATGTTTTTTTCATAAAACGTTTTTTTGTGAAATTACATGAGTTGCATAATTTGTTATACACCGGGTGCGCAGTAATCAAGCAGATTTCGCAACGAAAAAACCTACCTGATAACTGCGTAGGGTGTCTGATAACTGCGTAGGGTGCCTGATAACTGCGCAGGGTATAGGCGGACTGTATATTTTTTACGGTGCTATTATGTAACTTAATTAATCACACACTTCGCATTAATCCAAAATGGCCGCTTTTGCAAATTTATTTGAGTTAGGAGGTTTTATTTGGGGTTCAATACACTTTCTGATAGTAAAAATTAAAAAAACAAAACATCCGAAGATAAAATAGCTAATTGTGTAGCAAAAAAAAACTTCAGAAAATTTCCAACGTTGAGCAAGCATGTTTTTCATAACAGATAACAAACAATTTCTGCATAAGCTAGAAACTAATACCGTCTTAGTAATCGGAAATCATTATCCACGATTGGAATTTCCAGTTAGAAAAAAGTAGGATGAAGGCAGTTCATAAACCACATCAGAATATAAATGCGGAAGTCTAATCGGGCGGTGAAATGTAGTAATTTATACGTCATAAATGTTGCTTGGGTTACAATTCACCAATACTTGGGGATAGAAGCAACTTTCGGCATAATGAAAAAAAAAAATAAGCAAGAATTAGAATTTGTAGTCAAATATTTAACTCTCAAAACTACACATGAATTTCCGCCGTTTTTCTTGCGTATTTTCTAGATCACCAAACTCGAGTTTTTTCCGCATGTCAAAAACCTGAATATCGCCATCTAGAAATTGCGGCAGCAAAGATGGCGGAAATTCCTGTAAAACGCCGAGTAGCCCATTTTTGTTCTAGAAATAAATACGCATCGGGGCAGAATTACCGTACGTATGAGATGTCAAACTCCAAAAGTTGCAACTTTTTATTCTAGAATATAATGCGGTTGCAAAATTTGAAGTTGGACATATCATAAGTAACGCAGTGTTACAATTTTTTTTCTCAAAATTGGTATTATCGCTACATTTTTTGTCGGAAGCGCCCTTTCCAGGCCATGCGCCCTTTCCGTCCGCTTTTCACGGACTTACCGGTATTTTGAAGGTGGAGTGACTGTTTACCTTCAAAAATTTACAAATATCATACAATTATAATTTTGGCCCATGTGCCCTCTAAGGATAGTATTTGATTAACAAGATGTTTAACGTTACATGCATGTTTTATTCTTTGTGAAAATAGCGAAAATTTGTTGATATTTGGCTTTATATTGTACAACTGTTTCATTTGTTAACTTTTTAAATGATTTCAAAATTTTTGAAACCATCGGCTACTGACAACTAAGTTAACGAATTGTTAACAAAGCAAGTTCTTTTTGAAATGATATTTTTGGAAAAAAAACTATATTTTCACCTGCATTTGTAATTGATTTTATGAACAAAAACCTGCGCCTACCTGTCTGAACGAGTTTATATTATAGAAATCTTCCGAATTTAGATCCCCCGAGTCTAGATTTTGTTTTTTCTAGCTAATATTCAATGGCCAAGGTTTATTTAGTTTTTAACTCAAAACGGATTTAGATTTTCGACCCGTTAAAAACGTCGTATAGATCAAAATTAAAAACGTATCTCTATTTAACCATCGAACATTTGTTAGTTATTTGTTCTGCGCTCATTTAGTACGCATTTTACATCTTTATTTTGAAAGTTTCAAATTGAAACGCGTGTCGAACAAACCGTGGTCAAATTACGATCATTTACGCACTGACACACGGTATTTTCGTTTTTCCCTCCAGTGGTTAAAACTCTGAAAATGACCAGGTTTCTTTGATATTTACTTTTTAAAATTTCTTAAATTTTCGATACTTGTACGGGCTACAAAATCGAAATCCGTTTTGACGTTAATCTTTTTTTTGTTCCTCAGTAGAATCAATATACACCACATAACTCGTTATGTTAACACAATAAAAAACTGTTAACACAATGGAATTTTGTTAACATAATGAAATAGGGCGTTGAGTTAAATAATTGTAAATCGAAGTTAATCGAATGTGTTAACATAACAGGTGGTAACATAAAGGCTTATGTGGTGTATTCATGGTGCAGTACCGGTCGCCCGCAATAAATACCGACCATGGTTACTTGTTTTTGCAAAAACTCAATTGTTAACATTTCTATCAAACAATATGGTCGGTAATTGCTTATTGTGGGCGTTCGTTAAGTAATTTCCTTTCCACCAAAAATTCATGTTCTTTTCGCTTAGCGGCAATTCTGACACCACGTGATGGTCTCCAGGTCATTGAGGATAACACGAGTAAAAATCCTCGTGCTGATTTAGGCACCGAAACCGTCGCCACCACGCCGATGACGCTCAAGGATGGAACCCCAACTCTGGCAACGAACACAACAACTTCACCCTCAAACACCACGGCGTCACCGGCGCCCGAACCCGAGCCAGAAAGTGGTGCAGCAAGCTTTGGCCTTACAACCGCCCTGCTTCTCGCCTCCATCGCAGCCTTCTTCCTATAAATGCACAAAAAAAACATCAAAAAATAAACGAATACATTGAATACCAGGGTCTGGTTAATTCTGTGCCCAACTACATTTTTTAAAACTGAAACTGAATTACGTCATGAATCATGATCCTTTATAGTATGGAATTTCGTCATGATCCTTTATTCGAGATCAAATTGCTTCACCATTAATGTCAATCATTTCTTCCAACAACCGTTCAAGAAAAATTAAAACTATAATTTTACTCATAACCTTGTTTGGTTTAGTTTTTTTTTATTAATTATTATTTACAGTGTGGAATTTTGTTTTGAAAGCAATACATACAGTCCGTTTTTTGTTTTTGATAAAAGTTTTTCATACCTATCTACCCGAAGCGGCCGGGCCCTAAAAACCAGGGATCGAAGCGTTTGATTTTATTAAAACACAAATCCCGTAAAAATCGCGACCTAAAACTTCTGGAATCACACTCACAAAATCACAACATATAGTAAAATAATCAGAACATCACGAAATAATACCACGCTTAAACTTACAAATTAAAGCAGATAGTGAATATCACACTCTAAGTAGGATTTTTGAAAAAAATAATTCGTCATAGATCACTTGATAGACCATTTTTGTAGGCCATTTTTTATGAAAAAATTGATATTTTTGTTTTGAAACATGTTGGTGAAATAAATAACGTCAATGTTCCATTTACTCATTTTAATTCTTGTTCAATTACTGCGACTGAATCAGCTTTAATGTATCTATAAAACTATGGAAAATAATAAAAAATCTTTAAAAATATATCAAGGAGTTTACTTGCAAACAAGATTCCGTCTCCTTAAGGAAGTCCTATACTACACATGGGAACCTGACTTTTTATAGTCTCGTTTGTGTAGAATAGGCCCTAGGCGCTCATTTTTATTTTTTTTTATTTCTCTCGTTTTTCCTTTTTCTGGAAAAATGTAAGTAGGATTGGGTCGATGCCCATAATTTCAATCGCATTTCCAGAGCCCTGCATTCATAACGCATATTGACATTTCCCTTTGAGGTAAAATAATAAAGTTTTAACCCACAAATACATAGTGCCTCTTTTAATAAAAGACTTTTATACTAGCTCATTTTATACTTTTCTCAGTTTTTAGCTCCATATTTTTTCCTATATTTATCGTCTAAAATTTTTACTCAAAGCTATTTTTACTCAAAAGTTTTTACTCCAAAAGTTTAGCCTAAAAATTTTAAGTTAAAATTCACTTTAAAAAATAACAATTCAAAAATAAATACACAGGGTGCGCCGTTAACCGGGCACCCGTTAAACGACCTAAAACCCGTTAATTGGCCAGTTTTTGAAAAATTTAGTGGCCTGTTAACGGCGTTCCCTGTATAATTGAAGTTATACAAAGCTAGGACGCATTTTACTCATTTTTATTTATTAAAAACGTTTTTCGACTTTCAGGCAAAACACATTTAACTTTTAAAATTAGGTGAATGTAAAAATCAATTACACTTTGAAAAAATATGTTCGATCTTTATTAAATCTTCCACGGTGGTAAATCTGGCTAAAAGTGTGGTGGCAAAGCACTATTATTGGCTCATTAAAACTGGAGCGAAACTAATTCTATTAGAACGAATTAAATTCAAATCAGATTTAGAGACATTCCACAACTCGTTAAAATCGGTACTTTATTTCTGAATAAAAACTAAAGGGCAGTCAATGTGCCCAACGTGCAAATGCCCTTCACATTTTTGTTTGGCATTTTCCATTTTCCATATCTTCTAAATAATTTCATTTTCTAAATTTCCATTTTTTTAGTCGAAAAAAACGCGGCATTCAAGGGACTGAGCCAGATTAGGCAAGTATGCACTTTCTAAGAATTGTTTGTGAAAAATCCACAAAAAGCAAAATATGTCTTGGGAATATTAAGACGAATTATTTGAGACGCTTGGCCTAAAGTGAGAAGTCAGAAGATAAAAACTACGACCTTATATTCTCCAAAATAGTTTTCATAATGATTTTAACATAGCTCTCAAATCCTAGGTCCAAAAAAAGCTTTGAGTCAAAAATAAATAATAAAACTCGGTAGTATGTAAGCCACAACGACTTGTATAAATCAACAGTGTTGGTTCAAAACCTAAAGAATTATTTTAAAATATTTAACGTAATGCGTATAACATCAGAACAGTATACTAATTGGTAACTAGTTTTAGCTATAATAAATACAACTTAGTACCAGCATTTTTGTGCCCATTCAATGAAAACCGCCACGATTTGACCGCATTAAACAATTAAAAAAAGTTTTCGTTTTAATGATTTACTTCAAATTGTTATCATGTTAATTCCTTTACGATAAAATATTATTGTAAATTATTGCGTGAATAATGCTTTTGCAAGAATCGATCTTCTAAATGAAACAGATTTTTACGCCACTCTGTCACCCACAACTGTCACCAATTTGGTATCATTTTAAAGTCCTAAATTTCAA
>SCLG01000605.1:61125-74347 GCA_004367875.1 Oikopleura albicans
CTTTTTTTAATTTCAAAACCGTTTGAGGTATTCTAGATCAGTTTTGTGAACTTTCTCATTGCCCAACATCTGATTTCAAATTGAATGAAAATCCATGTCTAATAATTCCAATAAATATTTTAAGCTCAACCCACAAAATGGCTAGTTTTTACGTTTTTGCATCGCCCAGGGGTTAAATATTGTTTTCGAGTTTTCCACAATGGACCGGACTCACCCTACGGCAGACATTACAGTCCTTAACTCATGCATTTACCACACTCCCGAAACAATCAGATGTTGACGGTATAATTCTGACCTCAGCGCGACCTGGGGTCTTTTGCGCGGGATTGGATTTGACCGAGTTTGCGGGGCGCGCAGAAGAAAATAATGATGAACCATATTGGGAAATGGTTCAAAACATGTGGTTATCGCTTTATATGTGTCCACTTCCAGGTTTGGCTTCAAATGGGACAACTCTGCCTGATAATATGACCGTCAAGTAGTTATCAGTCAAGTTGACTGAGTCAACAAATAAAACGGGTAATCAAACGAACGGGAAAATCTGGCAGATAACTGCTGGCAACATAACAGCGTAAGGGTATATTTGCCAGCATTGAGTTGAAGCCAAATTGTAGTCGTTGCTGCGATAAATGGTGTTGGTCACGCAGCTGCCTGGCTATTAGCGCTTGCATGCAACTATCGGATATTGGCGAATAACCCACGCTTTCTACAAGGACTAAACGAAACACAAGCTGGTTTGGTTGCTCCATCGGTAAGTTTAATTTGATAGTATTTAATACTCAGTACTTGCGAAGTACAGTACGTGCGCCGTTTTCTCGCAATTTATTTGGGCTTTAGTGGTTAGCGCAAACTTTCATTGATGTTGTTGGTCGTCGGGTTGGGGAAGAAGCTTTGATCAAAGGAACGCTTTTTACTCCCGAAGAATCAAAATCAATCGGTCTTGTAGATATACTTTGTCCAGCAGAGGATGTTCTTCCTATGTCAGGTAGTTATTTTTTATCAATTACTATTTTTGCGACATTTCAAACATTTTTAACGAATTTTTGAAAAAAATTTAACGAATTAAAAAAAATAACGAATTTTTGAAAAAAAAATTAACGAATTTTTGAAAAAAAAATTTAACGAATTTTTGATAAAAAATTTAACGAATTTTTGAAACATTTCTTATCGAATCTTAGAAATAATTTTGTAAAACTTTTTTTTAACATTTTAGCAATTTTTTTAAAACTTTTTTTTTAAATTTTAGCAATTTTTTTAAAACTTTTTTTTAACATTTTAGCAATTTTTTTAAAACTTTTTTTTAACATTTTAGCAATTTTTTAAAACTTTTTTTTAACATTTTAGCAATTTTTTTTTTAACTTTTTTTTAACATTTTAGCAATTTTTTTTAAACCTTTTTTTTATATTTTTCTAACAAACATCAACATTTTTTAAAGAAAACTACATTCGAGAATTGAGTTGTCTTCCAGCTCGTGGTAGAGGCCTTACAAAGACTATGCTGCGTAAGGACCTGGCAAGTTGGTTGGAGAATAATAAGGAGCAAGACTTTGAAAATGTCAGCCGAGTTCTTTCTGATCCAATTGTGCAAAAAGACTTAGCTGAATATTTAATGAAACTGACGAGTAAAAATAAATAAATATGGTATATTCTGCAACTGTTTAAATAAAGAATCAGTTGCCGCGTTTTAATTTTTTATGAAGTTAACAAAACGATGGTTAAAAAAGGTGTTAACTTCCAAGAATTTTGTTATCCGCTAGGAATTTTGTAAACTTTCGTAGACAGCTTGTCAACTAAAACTCCCTCTTTACTTCCATGAGTTATGTTAACTTTTGGGTATTTTTTTTTTTAACTTTCGGGGGTTAACTTCCGTAGACATGCACTGTAGGTTAAATAATATAGGATAATATATCGAGCCCTAGAAAGAAAACCACGACAGTACGTGGACATGTAAGTAAGTTGGACACATTTTTGGTCGGTTATTTTTTTTTTTAATTTCCGGTTTTAAAACCCTAAGTTAACTAAAAATGCCTATAGTTAGTAATTTAGCTCTACTTCCGGTTACCAGATATTGTCTTATATTTCTCCGGCTTTTTCACAGCAAAATACAGATAATTCCGCTTAACAAAAAAAAATCGTTTTTATTTTTAGCTTAGCTTCACTTCCGGTTACCGGAAATCGTAATTTCTAGATACATTTTCAACTTGTATATCAAAAAATAGATTTTCATCGGGAGTTTGGTTGTGTGCCATCGTACGAATTTCTATTAAGTTTCATTTCCGTTTTTTTTGTATTTCCGGAAGTGGCGAATTTTCGTTTTCTTTTTAATTTTTCAGTCGACGAAACATTTACATGTAAAGTTTGATGAGTTTGGTTGTACGGTTTGTACTTTGGGTCTACTTCCGGTAAAAAAAGCGGTAAAATTTTCGATGTTTTTTTTTTGTTCAATTCGCCATCGTCGATGGCCCATCGATTATTTTTTGCGTAGAATTGCGTAATCTAACGTGCTCGCTAAACCTAACTAAACAGTAAGTCAATATAAAGCCAAGCACCATAATGTTTTACTGAAAATTGTGGAGTAATAAAAATTTTCTATCCTTACAAATTATCGCTTCCGGCCTTTGTGGCTAAGATCAAGTGTAGTATCTGTTCTTCTCAGTGTGACAGCTGGGACCGTCCCTACTGGGACGTCTTTTGTCACCCTGATTTTTGGAACAAGAGGTGCAGTTAGGGGCTTGCTCCGCTCTCCTCACGGGTTGACTCGCTATTGCAGTACCGGCGAGATCGGCCCACTCCCCTCAAGGGGGGAGAACAATCTAAATAATGTTGCCGAAACATACAGGCCAAGAGCCCATTTCTCTTGTAGCTTTGCTCGGGTAAGTTTCAGTACCCCGCGAGAGCAAGTGTACCTTGGATTACATAACTTTAAATACACAGGATATTCCCGTAACCGTCCAGTTTTTGAAAAAAACTTTAGTGGACGGTTAAAGGCATAACCTGTGTATTGCAAGATCTGTCGAAAAACCAGAGTACAGTCCATAAGGTACAGGGGTCGCCAAATAAGGGTCGGTTTCGTGTTTTGAAAAACCGACCCTTATTTGGCGAACCCAGGATAGATACATTTTATTGCAGATACTGTATGAAAATATGTCTTTTGCGTTTTATGTTTTCTATTTTAATAATTTTAAAGACTAAGTTGGACGTTAAAAACAACTTTAATTAATTATGTCGATAAGCGGTCAAGACAAGAGTAAAAATATCGGTAATAATCAATGTTAAAATCAGCGACCCTTATTTAGCGAAAGCAACCCTTATTCGAGGGGCCCTGATTTGGCGACCCCCTGTAACCGTCTTTCACCCCATTTGTGCCGTTTTCCATTTATGAAAATCGTACAACATTTGTAAAGTAACCCGGGAGCGCACAGTCGTCACGCTAGTTTTCAATATGAAACAACCTTTGAAGAATAAACAGTTTTTTCCATATTAGGCTTGAAAACTATTTCACGAGGCTTCGTTATCGATCAGGTTCGTAACTAATGGCCAACTAAAGTCACTTTACGTTTATTTTCTAATACGTTACCAAAGTTATGATAGGAAACACAATTTGGCGGTAAAATTATTTTATGAATATTAACGTGCTATTAAAGCGCTATTAAATAATTTTTATGTTCTGGACTTTGTAGAACCGGTAGCTCGTTAAACGTCATGTTGGAATTTACCTATACAGATCCCGTACCGTATAAAACTATGCGCTAACTAATGCGCTAATAATTTTAGCAAAAAAAGAAAAATAAATATTTTGTAAGGGTAATTATACCCTATTATACGGAAAGGGAATAAATTATGAGCCACTTGCAAACTAAACAAATGCTACATCCTGTAGCAGGACTTCACAGTTTACATTCGACCGCAAGGCGTAGGCGGATACGTTGGAAAAATTGGAAAAACTAGAGATATTATAAACTAGAGATATTATAAACTACAGTCCTTACTCTCAATCCGGACGCACTCAATACGGACGATTTATTCCAATACGGACGCTTGTAGCGGGAAAATGTCCCAAAAACAGTCAAAATGGACTCTTTATCACAATTAATTCCAACACGGACGCTATTTTCTAGAATAACAAACGTCCGTATTGGAAATAATTGAGTCAATCTGAGTTTTGACGAATTGGTCAATTGTTACCGGTATTTTTTTTCTTTTTCTGAATACCGCCTTTGTGTAATATCTGAAAGTTTATGTAAATTTAAATATTTAGGATAACATTCGAATAATATTTGGGCGAGGTATTTTTTTATTAAATTTTTTTTTTTTTACAGTGGGCACGTTTCCGCTCTTTGATTTGTTACAGTAACAATAATCTATTAATGACATAAGAAGTCAGCACCGTTTTCGTAGAAGTCGTTTGTCCGCTTTTGATTTGGTTTTCTTTTCTTCTTTCTTCTTTTCGTGCGGTTTTCGTGATATGTAAGAACCAGAAAATATCCGCAATTCTAAATTGTTAAAAAGCATAATATAAGGTGTACTGTATGTGGTAACTAGTTTGTCAGGTCAAAAAATAACGCGATTCCGTCCAACTAGATGTCGCCAAGTTTATAAGCCAATATGTTAATCTTAATCGATTTGAACGACTACACGCTCTGCTTAGTTCGCGCCCTCTAATGGACGGCATCGCGTTATTTTTTGACCTGACAAACTTTAACATCACAGTATATGCAAATCAGATAAAACCGCGGTTTTCAAATATAAAATGTTTTTCTATAACAATTTTATTGAATAGACTAAAAATTCATTAAAATTTTTTTGGGAGAAAAAATTTGTTTGGGATAAAAAAAAATTTCTGTCAAAAAGCTTACTTGAATCAATTTCGCCTGTCGGTATTTTAACCATTGCATTATTGCGCGCATCTTCTTCAGCTTTCTGAAAACCGGCTTCAGTCCATCCCAAAACAATGTTTCCATACGCGCTAAATTTATAGTGTCGCGTTAAGCTCAAGTTGCGCAATAAAGAGTGATTGCAGATTATAAATATCAGGAATAGAGTCTTTACAGAGACCCTCATAATGAGGATTCCAATAAGAACGATCCAAATACGGACGCTTTTTGTAAAAAAAAAACACAACTTGCCCAAAAATGATCCCAATGGAAAAATGAGGCCAAAGTAGCGGACAATGCCACTAATATACACGTACGGTATTTTCTAGAATCAAAAAATGTTTGTATTTGTAATAAGGAGTCCTTAAGGACTGTATATCGGTCCGAACTGTCGCGTTATTATATTATATTATCAAGTATTATAAGCCTACAGTGAGGTGTATATAAAATATACACACATTTTTATAATTTTAAATAAAATACCTTGTATCTTCCAAGTAAGAGCCTTCAAATGCATATATTTGGTCTTCTAGTCGTCGTATTTCGGCCTTTACTTGAGCATGCTCAGCTTCTAATTGTTTCAAATACTTCTTTGTGTCCATCGGCTTGAAACTTTCGGATGACATCTGAAAATTTAAACTCATTTTCCAATTAATACACCTTTCAAATTAAAATACTTAGATAATATTTAAAATACAGTGAAATATAATCAAAAAATAATACAGTTTGTAAGGCGCACTTCATCACCGTGTCTATTGATTTCGCCTAGTCTCCTAACCTATCGGAATTACTAGACACGGCGTCGACCGGTTCCCGCGCCAAAAGTGGACCTCTGACGTGACGGGTCGGAAGCAAGTAGCTGTAGAAAATTCTCCAACCTTTTCTCCAATGGACCCTGTGTTCTCTTTTGTGATCAATTAAAAACCAACCGCAAATAATGAATTATTAAACTACGTAAAACGGATAACGTCCCACAAAATTTTATTTTTATTTTTATATTGGTTTCCAGACTGAAAGTTTGAACCTCAAAGTAAGTTATTCATTTTTATAAATCGGCAAAATTTGTTTCGGAAACTATACAAACAAAAACTTGAATTCTAGTAAAAAAAATAAATACTAGGTAACGTCTAACGATTATGAGTTTACTATAAGCTTTATAGTTTTTTTTACTGGCAAGTTGTCTTTAGCGACATAAAATAAATGATTTTTTATGCCTCAAAATCATCATATAAGAATTTTTAAGAATTGAAAATATCATTGGCTCTTGGGCACCATAAGTAAATACTGTCCAATAACATGTTATAACATTCGTTATTACTTTTAATACATGTAAATTACATGTATTACATGATCTAATCATTCTCCGAAAAAGTAAATTTTGGTGGTGAGTAAAAAAATTTCTAAAAAACTTGAATTTTCTAAAAAAACTAGAATTTCGAAAAAAATTAGATTTTTTTTAACTCGCAGGGGGAAGTGTGTGCATATATGCACACGACTTGGTTTTTCGTCGATTTAAGGCATAAGGAGGCCCCGCGGGGCAGAATTAGTATTGCTGACGCCCCATCAACTTTTCGAGAAAGTTCCATTGGCGGTATTTTTTTTTGCGTAGGTTGGATATTTAAAACAGCTCTCTAGGGGGCCCTGGTGGCCCAAATCAATTTCTTAATCAATTTCTTCTTTCTGATCGACGTAGTTTGAGGAGCTCTACAACTTGGTTTTACCAGTTTTACCAGAATTATTGTGAATTTTTAAGTGTGTGCATAGGTGCACACAATTTCCCCCTACGGGTTATCAAAAATTCCTTCCCCTGAGAGTTAATACAGAAATTTGTACAAAAAACTATTATATTTAAAAAAATATTTCTTTCTTAAAAACGAAAATACCGTCTACAAATAAGGGTATATCAAAGTTTCATAATACATATTCGTAGATATATTGAAGGGGGTATCCCGTGGTTTGCCGCTTTTCTAAAGAAAAAGCACGATAGTCATCAAAAAACCATTCGCCAGGTTTGGAATAAATGACGTCATCGCTGAATCATATCGTAGTAAAATGAGAAACAAGGAAGTGCGCAAAAAATGCGGGCGTCTCGCTACTACGCATATCTCTCGCACAGTCTCCTTCTTCGCCGTTTGTCAAATTTACATAAACGCACAATGAAATGAATTTCACGAAAAAAAAACTCAAGATGTTCCTTCTCTTCAAATATATAGAAGCATATATCTAATAGAAATCGTGTAGATACTAATTTCTTTCATAGGAAACTCCATAGAAATTCCAAGATAAAAAAAAAACTACTGGATGTTCGTAGTAAAAAATCGACGAGCTTTTTTACTACCTAAACAAAGCATTCTAGAAAAAATAGTTTATAAGATAATTATCTCGAACTTCCAAAAATGGACCGATTGCCCATGGTAAAAAGGTCGTCAGCATGTTTTTTCTAGAATGACTCTCTTGCAGGCATTTGTCAATCGAAACTATCTTGTGTCAAACCTCAAAATTTGCCAATTTTTATTCTAGAAATTAATACGTATCGAGGAAGATTTTAAAAATAAAGTAAAAGAGAAAAGCCATGGAATTCTTCCCCGATGCGTATTAATTTCTAGAATAAAAAATGGGCTTATTTTGAGGTTTTACTCGCGATATCAAATTTAAGCATTCTAGATATTTAAAAATGTGGTATAGAACCTTTACTTTGGAATTCATTTTACGGTTACAGTCCTTACTTCCAATTCGGACGTTTTTGATTCACAAAAATAGCGTCCGTAATAGGGTTAATTGTCTTGAATTGTCCAATTTCGACTGTATGGGCACATTTTCTCACAATAAGCGTCCGTAATGAAAGCAATCGTCCGTATTGAGTTCGTCTGTATTGAGAGTAAGGACTGTATTTACTTTCCAAATTATCAAAGATACGATATAAAAATTGTACGAGCTTCTAGCCATAATCCAAAGTAAACTAGTTTTACAAAAAACTGACTAACATTAACTAAAATCAAATCAAATCTCCCGCGTGATTTTTGAAACGTTTCGCCTTCTGATAATAACTCTATTACTTCTTGATTATTGACTTATTATGATTTTGTTTCTCTCCTTAAAAAAGTACCATTCGTCAAAGGGTAAGTTATTTGAAATAACAGAGCAAAAAATAAAACATTCAAATTTTGGAGCGTGTCATAGAAATGGCGCGCTCGGCTGTCGAGGAGTCTCCAATATTTTGTTTTTCGCTCTTTTTTATAGTTTTTCTCTTTCCTGAGCTTCACTACTAAGATTTTTTTTTTCTGTTTTTTTTAGATTTTTTTTTCTTCGGCGTGACTTTCCATCTAATGGAAAGCGTAAAGAGACGACGAATCAATAGTTTAGAAAATTCACCGAGAAGCTCGCCTGATCCGGTACGAAATGAGGATTCGGGTTATTTATCAGATCACGAAGAATCCGGCAAAATCCACGTTCAAAATCCTGCAGAACTAGTAAAGGTAAGATACGAGTTAGATGGACATTCTACGAGTTAATCTACACAGGGTTGTGTGTAATAAAAAAATGTACGATTCATATATGAGCATATACAGTGATTTATCAAATTAAATTTTATTAATTACAGTCCTTAACCATTTATCGGACGCTCATTTATCGGACATTTACTCATTTATCGGACGCTTTTTTGGCCAAAATTCTAATAAAAAAATGACCTCATTTGTTACGATGCTCATTTATCGGACGCTATTTTCGAGAACCGAAAACGTCCGATAAATGGTTAAGGACTGTATTATTTATCTCAAATTTATTTAATTTTTAATTTTTAAGGACCGGTCACACCTGTTGTTTACAAAATTAACGCAGTTTAAAAACGCTCTTGGAAACCATCAGAAACATTCAATTGCGAAATTATAATTTTTTATTCATTGGCGGAACGTTCAAGGCATAAAATAATGGTATTTTCGGCACGATAATTGTTGCCCTTGAACTTGGGGACCGGCCTGAACGTGAGGAACTCCAAATTTCAATTTTCACTTGAGAATGCATTTTTTAAAAACTAAAAAAATCCCACTTTCATAACGTCCAAGTGTTATAACGTTAGAAAAACGAAAAAAATGCAGAATGTCGCTCCTTTGGACTATACACCACATGTGCACTTATTTGGACACTTCGTCAGTCAAAAAACTGTCGAAATAAGTGCAAAGTGTCCAAATAAGTGCACAGTGTGTAGGCGGAATAGCTGGAAAACTCGAACATTTTTTGTCCAAATAACTGCACGATCGGGCGGATTCTAGAAAATTTAAATTTACAGTGTAGCAAAACAAGCACATTTTTTGTCCAAATAAGTGCACGATCGGGTAAGGCTCTAGAATGTTTCAATTTTGTTGTCTATTAGACACTAAATGTTTATGAATCTATCGAAAAAATGAGAAATTAAACGCAAAATGGGGAACAAAAAAAAAGTCTCAAATCTCCCGTCAATTTTTTAACAAAAGTGTCCAAATAAGTGCACAGTGTGTAGGCCNTTAATTTCAAAACCGTTTGAGGTATTCTAGATCAGTTTTTTGAACTTTCTCATTGCCCAACATCTGATTTCAAATTGAATGAAAATCCATGTCTAATAATTCCAATAAATATTTTAAGCTCAACCCACAAAATGGCTAGTTTTTACGTTTTTGCATCGCCCAGGGGTTAAATATTGTTTTCGAGTTTTCCACAATGGACCGGACTCACCCTACGGCAGACATTACAGTCCTTAACTCATGCATTTACCACACTCCCGAAACAATCAGATGTTGACGGTATAATTCTGACCTCAGCGCGACCTGGGGTCTTTTGCGCGGGATTGGATTTGACCGAGTTTGCGGGGCGCGCAGAAGAAAATAATGATGAACCATATTGNTAATTATTTTTGTTACATAAAAATATAATTATATCAGTATAATTTATATCAATAATATTAATTGAATAATAGCAAGAAGCTTATTATTGTAAAAATAAAATAATAATTGCAACAGCGTGAAAACAAGGGTCAAAAATGGCCTGTTAAACATTGTTACAATTAAAGTTATTTAAAACTCATTTAAAACTAGAGAAACAGCGTTGAAGGTTGTTGTGAAAAGTTTGACCTTGTTTTGCTTCCATTTATTGACAAGAAATGTTTAAAGCGATTTCATGGACTTTGCTAAAAACAAGCCAGCGTGATTGCGCGAAGCTTTCCGGTGTGACTCAATATTTTTATGAAGTATCTTACTGTGCTACCGTATACGGTAACTGTTAATGACGAGTTCAATCATTATTTTTTGTTAGTTATTACAGGTTTAGCCTCATGAAAATCGGCCGAGCGTTTCTAGTATTCCGTGTCGGCATATTTTAAGATGATATAAAGGCCAGTTTTCCCTTTTTATTTCAAACTAGGGTGCCGCTCCTTTCTCCCATGTTTATAAATACGCCTCTACGTAAAAAATATCATGAAATTCAACCGGTAGTTCAGAATAAAAAGGGAAAATTGGTTTTTATGTCATCTTAAAATATGCCGACACGGAATACTAGAAACGCTTGGCCAATTTTCATGAGGCGAAACCTGTATTACTTCTTTGGGATTTTCTAGATGGAGAAATTCCACTTTTTTACGTAGAGAAAAACCTGTCTGACGCGGTTTGACCGGTAGAGCACAAATTTGAACTGTAAATTATGAAATTATGAAATTATGCAAGCGCTAGACAGCATTTCTTGACTCCGAAAGTAGTTTCACGTTGAAAAATTCCTTCGACAAATAAAATTTCCGAAACTGGAAAAAATTCCGGGAATTCATGTACATTTTAACAATGCTAATTTCTCAAATGCTTCAAAACGTACAATTCGAAGTTTGCAATTAAAGTGGGCGTGATTAAAACCAAAGTCAAAATTGAAGTAAATTAAATAAAATCAGATCATAAATTTTACTTTTTTTTGTAAATCAGTAACATTTAAAAAGTAAAAACACGTACATTTATAGTCAGACAAATACATATGTAGACATATAAAGTCGTTTATATCCCTTTTTGAGCGTTTTTTGTGGGTTAATCAAAAAAGGGGAATTTTTTAACTGGATTTTTTCGGGGAATATTTTGCAGATATAATCATGTAACACTCAAGATTAACATTTAAGTTAACTTAGGTATTAACATAATCTTTAACAATTGTTTTTAATAAATTTAAAAGTACAGTATGGTCTGCTAAAAAACTATGTCGTATGATTTGGTTTTCCCCGACTAAATCTTCTTTCTAAAAAGGTGAGAAATAATTGACAACTTGCTTAAAAATCGAAATCCAATAATAATAGCTATTTTTTGTCATTTTGGTCTGAGAAAGTGGCATATTACGTTGTCATTCAGAATCAAGCAATAAAATATATCATCCTCTTTTTTCCCCAAGAAAAGAAAACCCACCAGGCATTTCGATCGTTTCCAGCTAATAAAGACAATAAATCGAGAAAAGGCACACGAAAGTGTTTTTTTATAACTTGTAAAATCGTCATTTTGAGCCTACAAATTTTATGTAAATTTATACAAATATCATATTTGAAATATGCTTCAATGAAAACAAATTTTATCTCGATAACTTTCAATTTGGGAGAAATCGCTATTGGCGATATTAATTTAACTCCTAGGGGAAACCGTGTGCTTTTTAATCACACAAGGCCCTTTTTTGGCGATTCAAGGCACAAGGAAGCCCCGTATGTCGAAACGAATATTGCTGACCCCGTCAACTTTTCGAGAAAATAACATTGACGGTATCGCCGATAAGTTGTACCAACCGCAAGTCCGGTGAAAAAACGGTTAAAATTTACGAATTCGGGAAATCCTGTTCTGTGATAAACTTTGCTCTGAAAACTGTTTTCGTCGATAAACATTTACCATTAAAGAAGTTCTATTCATTTTCTCTCCGCTAAGCCTTTTTACCCCTTGCGCTCTTATGTTGCCATCCGTTTGGTTTCTCGGAAAAGACGTCTGCGCAGTTATCTTGTAGATTTTCCCCTTCGCTCCGTTATCTTTCCGATTTTGTTACAGAAGTTGCAAGATAACAGCGCAAATGGTATATACGAAAAACCTTTTCTTGGGAAACTAATTGCTATTTTGGTCATTCTGGCTTGGGAAAATTGCAAATTAGATTCAGAAGTAAGCAATAAAATATGTCCTCCTCTTTTTCCGAAAAAAAACACCCTACCAGGTATTTCGATCGTTTCCAGCTAATAAAGGCAATAAAGTGAGAAACGCCTTGATTTACTACAAGTGCTGTTTATAACTTGTAAAATCGTCGTTTGCATTGTTCAAATATGTAGATTTATACAAATGTCATCAGCTGCTGGATATAAAATCGTCGTCGTCAAGATTTCAAACCATCGAATTTATCACCGATTTGGAACAACCCAATTGAATGAATACGATAAAAATTAAACACAAAAAGTCAATAAAATTATGAATAATAGACTAAAAGTCAATTGCAATAAAACGTGGAGTGGTTTTAAACCGTTTAGCTTTGATTAGAATTACTAAGAAGAACTGTACAATCCTTACTCTCAATGGAGAAGCTCCTCATATGAAAGGAAAATTATATCTTGCTAATGGATTGGGACATCGTGGTGATTTTTCTACAAAAATACTAAATATACTTCGAAATATACCGTTCCAGGGGCTGTAGAAAACACATACTCCCGCTCATAATAAGGGCCACTTTTGGCTCCTAAAAAGTGGCCCTTATTATGAGAGATAAATGCCCATTTATGAGCAAAAATGCTAATTTTGGTCCTTAAAAACTTTTTAAGTCAAAAAGTGGCCCTTATTATGGGTAAGTGGCCCCTATTATGTTAAAACGGGCAAAGCTGGCCCTAATGGTGAGGCCTTTATTATGGGTGAAGGGTACCATTTTTTACCACAAAAACCTATCTGATGCGGTTCAGATAACAGTATCAGAAACAGTGGTCGCGAAACCTCACCCAAAACACCATTTTGCGACCATGTGGTCGCCAAACCATATTTTGAACAACGATTCGCGACCAAATGGTGTGGTCGCGAAAGTACTCATAAACAGGTTTTTTCGCGACTACAAATGGTCGCGAAAGTACCTCACTCCTTATTATGAGGGGGTAGTGTAAACGCACATAGAAAATCATAATTTTGGATCATATTATGATCGCTAAAAGCGAAGAGGTTAGAAAAGGTGGAACATTACGCAATACTGTCGGCATTTATTATGTCAGTACTTTATTATGAGTTTTCTGAAAAACACTAAAAGCTAGTTTCCGCACAGTGTAGTGTTGACCATATCGATATCATATATTGCGCTACACACATCATAAAGAGCTTTACCAAATAATTATCAAAATGGAG
>SCLG01000606.1:24510-35153 GCA_004367875.1 Oikopleura albicans
TAATCACAGTGAATCGTTTCGTTGACCGTAACAACCATTGTAATGAAACCATGTTTGCTTAATTCGTAACATTGTATTTTTTTTTAAGTCAGATCAAAATTCGTTGCTGAAAAAGAGATTTTCAGTCCCTAACATGGAAAGTGAAGAGAAGCAATCAGGTGAAAATAGGAAAAGAGAATTTTTTTGGAATTTTCAGCGATATTCGTATTTAGTAAATAATGAGCGTACCCTAAAAATGCGCCCAAACACCACCATAGTTGTTTTGTTTTTAGTTAAAACCAAAAAAAAAATTGTTTTAAACATTTAGAAATATAAAAAAAAACAGCAAACCGAATATACGTATTATTTTTAGCTAAAATAAATCTAAAGTTATTACAATAATAATAATAATAATCTAATTTAGAGAATGACAAAAAAAAAAATCAAAATGGTGGAACCAAATAAAAAAAAACTCTACTCAGCGTTCGTCATAAATTCTCGGTGTTATTTGTTGCGTATTTTTTGGGGAGATTCCATTTTTTACGGACGACAAAAAAATAGATTTTGTTATGTATAATGCCCTGTAGATAACGATTTTGATATTATAAATTAAAAACGGCGAAAAAGGCTCTCTAGCCCCGAAACGGCTGTGTGTTTTATACCAAATTTGTGATTTACCCTATATACTATGTGGGTTAAATAGTTCAACTTGAATTGCATCATATATGTGAAATTAAACAATCTACTTTTTTGTGCGGGATCTAAAAAATTCAAAAGAAAAAAACGCCGGGAATTCATGCGAAACGTCGAGTAGAAGAGAACATTGTGGTTTAATAAAAATCGGTGATTTAAAGTGAGAGTTTTAGATTCGCGAGTATCTACCCCAGTGCGAACACTGAAAGGGGCTTATCATAAGCTCAGAGAGGAAGCGCTTCGACGCTTCGCCGAAAAACATAAAAATGATCCAGATTTGAGTAGCATATTAAGTATGAAATATATATGCAAACTACCGTTAGTCTTTCTTCGACTAACTGGACTGCAAATGCCTGTTTGGTTTGACGATAATTTCCAGCACCGTTTCTCATTAGACAATGCATTTTCAGCCCGCTTAGCGTGGCTGCTTTGTCACTGAATGAGACACTTTCTCATTTTTTATATCACGGGGATTGATTCAAATATTATTGAATGAACTTTAACCTCGCTTTGACTGATATTTTTTTAACAAAAACTTCGAAATTCGAGTTCTGGAGTCCATAACTCGATTTATATTGTTACGACTCAAATACGCTACAAATTTTTATTGACATAACATACAAATTGTCAAACTTATTCTGAATATTTTTTAGGCTGTAATATACCATTTTTTACAATAATATGCCCAGATTATGATACATAGAGGTATATAAAAGCACAGAACTGAAAAAAGTGAAATTCTCGAGCATGCAGTTTTAAACTTGGTTTTTGAGAATTTATAGAGCGAACCTAAAACTAGCTATTTTTGAGAAATTCTTACATCAAAGTCAAGCCAAGCCAATAAATCAAACAAAACTGTTGTGAACCCCCTTTGAAATACTAAAATTCGCCCTGCAAACCAGAAACTACGCATTTTTTAGAACTAGTTATACTCGAAGTAGGCGGAAAATAAATGGGTGAATTGCCAAAAGAAACTTATATGTTTAACAAATACATGGGGCCTGCAAGTCAAATATCAATTTTTGTTCACAAGATGCGCCGTTAACCGGTCACTAAAACTTTTTCAAAAACCGGACGGTTATTGGTTTTTGGCAGGTTAATGGCTCAATGAATAGTCGTTAAATAACGTTATCTCTGAAAATTTGGTTCAAAAGTGGCCGGCCAAAGGCGCATCCTGTGTATTTATTATAAGATCGTATTTCAAATTTATGGTATCCGAAATATTGGTATTACTACCAAACTGGCCGGTAGACGTTAGCTTTCGAACTTTGATTTTGTTGTAACTTAACGTCTTTTAGTTTCTCATGCATTTTTTTGCCTCGTTTGTCTGTTAATATATCAGCAATGTTAACATATTAGATAAGTATAAAAATCTGACGTACAGAGATCCAGCGGCGACTGAGCACTATTTCAACTCGCAAGGTCTCCCAAGATACCGAAATTGAACAGTTCATTGCAGAATATTCTGCCCAAATTCACGATGCAGGTTAACCTCGCTTTTGTGTTCAAAAATCATATTTAGTAAAAGTATTACTAAAAAAAATTACTAAAAAGAGCATGTAGTGTGTTAGAATTTTTTTTAACCCGAATATTTAGAAAAACTGAATTGGAACTCCATTTAGTTGCGTGTTTAGACTAAACATATTTTTTTTATTCTGTTGGCATGTCGAATTACCTTTTGTTTGAGACCAGAAATGTTATTTTATTTTTAGCACGAACAAAAACCGAAAATATGGACCAGGACGAGAATCAAGAGCAGGGCCCAAATTTTTACACTTTTTTTTTGTTAAAAAAACCCGACTTGTCAGTCCTACCTATATTTAGTCGTACAGAGATTTTATACTACTTCAAAAAATGCCTTTAAAATCTAGGACCAATAAAAATAATATATTTTGAAATAGTGATGAAAAAAGTATAATTTTATTTTAAAGAATATAAAGTCATTGTTAAAAAACAGAAAAATTAAAAAAATTCACACTAGGTGAACCCAAAATAAAATTATTAAAGATCGTGTGAGTTTTTGACCCGCCTACCTTTTTTGATAATTTTACCAAACTTAATTGCGTGGGCGGTTAAAAAGTGTGAAAGTCTGTTGGGGCGCAGAGGTTAAGGGAGCTCACATAAATTCATTACTTGGTGCAGTAAAAATATCATTAGTGACTTTTTGTCACATGAACAACAAAAAAAAAATTGATCCCTGATTAAGAAAGTTCCGTTTTTCAGGATGAGTTGGATGCCGCTATGAATCCCGAAAATGTTATCAACGAGGAAAACATCGATTCCCGGGAAAATAAAAGTGATCAAAGTGATGCTGCACTTGAACAAAATGACGATTTGGGTCAAAGTGAACCCTTAAATGGTTACAAAAATGAGGAACAAAATAACGAACAGAATGAAAGTGAACAAGTTGAGACGAACAGTGAAGTAAAAACTTCGTCTGTGAGTGAAAATACAACGAACGATAATCAAGGGTGGTTGTAGAAAATTTTTCTAGGTTACTTTACTTACTTTGGGAATCATTTAACAAAACATGATGTAAGTTAACACTTTTTTTTGGGGAAACTACTAACCTAACGAACAATACTAACCTAACGAATTTAAAATGCCTCAAAATAGCTTGAAAAATAGAAATTAAATGTGGACACCGCGGTCTTTTGGACAAAAAGCTTATTGGAAAATTTCTTGAAAAAAACGTTTTTATCTGAAAAACATGTTCTTGGACAAACCAATATTTGAAATCTAGACCCAGGCTGGGTCACTCAGCTCGGTAAGAAATATTTTCTCCAAAAAACTGTTCCTTTGTCCCCCGAAAAATTCTAAAAATTCTAAAAATCCTGCTGCCAAAAATGTGAACGAAATACAGTCTTTCCCCTCATTGTGGCCACTCAAGGTGGAGGATTTACCCCTTAGGGCCGATTTTCTCATATTTGTAATTTCTCATCATGTAACGCCGTTTTCATGGTAATTAATCATTTTTCATAATTCAAAAATAACAGATTTTTTTGCAACCAAAAAACCAGCTACATTAAAAAAACCCGGAAGTGGCAAAGCAAGGGTTAAATTCGTCAACGAAAATGAACTTGATGTTTCGAAGACAATCGTTACCGACGATATAGGTAATTTATCCCCATCGACTGATGACGAAATTATGGACGAATCGGAGCCACGACTTTTTACGACTCTAAGACGTGATTCCGACAAAATAATTGTAAAATTTGAAGCGGAAAATCAAACCCCTAATGAGGAATGTTCTTCCTCGTCACCGGTCGAGAATGATCATTCTAGAAAGGTCAAATTTGAGAAAACACCAATTGTACTTCAATTGGTCGACCTTGAGGCCGTCGGCTTTGAAAAAAATAACGACGAAAGTCCGACGGTAGAAGTAGGCTGTTCAAACTGATTTTCAAGAATCGTGGAGAAAAAATTATATTTTTGAAAAAAAAAATTCAATTTCTGATGATTATGTAATACTTTTAAAAATACTTTCCTCGAAAGTACTTTTGAAATACTTTTTAGGTACAGGGGGTTATAACACAAGGTGTGACCGTTATAAGGTCAAGTCATCTTTTTTGCACTAACGTCAAGTCATTTTTTCAAGATAAATCATGTCTTTTTTCACTTTTTTTTGGTTTAAATTTATAACTCGACATATACGTTAAGAACGACAGGGGTAAGCACGGGTAATAAATTTTTTTTATAGAAATCATGTCTTTTTTTCACTTTTTGGGTTTAAATTTAGAACTCGACATATACGTTTAGAATGACACGGGTAATAATTTTTTTATAGAAATCACTTTTTTTTCTTGACAAAGGTCAAGTCATTTTTTCGGGCTTGACCTTATAACCAGACCCCCTGTACTTTTTTACTACTTTTTATTAAAAAATAGTTTTAAGTATTTAAAAACAATTCTTTTTAATTATTGGTAAAACTAATAAAACATTTTATTATGTTTTTTTTGAAATTTCGTTTTGACAGCCTAGGCGAAAGTCGCCACGTCTATTACCTCTAAAGTTATTGACGACTCGGTACAAATTGTTCGGGAAAATTCTTCTCTAGAACACAATCGAACCGAATTACCGGATACACAAAGTCGTCAAAATACCCCGGAATTTTTGATTCAGAGCCCAACCGGTCTCGATGCAACCGATAAAAATGAAAATGTTATTAANTACAGAGATTTTATACTACTTAAAAATGCCTTTAAAATCTAAGACCAATAAAAATAAATTATTATATTATTATATATATATTTTGAAAAATGATAAAAAAAGTATAATTTTATTTTTAAGAATATAACGCGTTATAACGTCATTGTTAAAAAAAGTATAATTTTATTTTTAAGAATATAACGCGTTATAACGTCATTGTTAAAAAAACGGTAAAATTAGAAAATTTCACACTAGGTGAACCGAAAATAAAATTATTAAAGATCGTGTGAGTTTTTGACCCGCCTACCTTTTTTGATAATTTTACCAAACTTAATTGCGTGGGCGGTTAAAAAGTGTGAAAGTCATTTATTGGTACTTTTTTGTCCTGTTGGAGCGCAGAGGTTAAGAGAGGTCACAGAAACTCATTACTTGGTGCAGTAAAAATATCATTAGTGACTTTTTGTCACATGAACAACAAAAAAAAAATTGATCCCTGATTAAGAAAGTTCCGTTTTTCAGGATGAGTTGGATGCCGCTTTGAATCCCGAAAATGTTATCAACGAGGAAAACATCGATTCCCGGGAAAATAAAAGTGATAAAAGTGATGCTGCACTTGAACAAAATGACGATCTGGGTCAAAGTCAACCCTTAAATGGTTACAAAAATGAGGAACAAAATAACGAACAAAATGAAAGTGAACAAGTTGAGACGAACAGTGAAGTAAAAACTTCGTCTGTGAGTGAAAATACAACGAACGATAATCAAGGGTGGTTGTAGAAATTTCTCTAGGTTACTTTGGTAACCATTTAACAAAACATGATGTAAGTTAACGCTTTTTTTTGGCGAAACTACTAACCTAACGAAAAACACTAAACTAACGAATTTCAAAATTGTACAAAGAGCTTGAAAAAATAGAAATTATATGTGGGCACCGCGGTCTTTCGGACAAAAAGCTTATTGGAAAATTCCTTAAAAAACGTTTCATCTGAAAAATATGTTCTTGGACAAACCAATATTTGAAATCAAGACCCAGGCTGGGTCACCCAGCTCGGTAAGAAATTTTTGATATTTTCTCCAAAAAATTTTTCCTTTTTATCCCCCAAAAAACATATAAATCATACGGTACTAGTATAATTCTAAAAATCCTGCTGCCAAAAATGTGAACAAAATACCGTCTTTACCCTCATTGGGGCCACTCAAGGTGAATGATTTACCCCTTAGGACCGATTTTTTCATATTTTTTAAAGATTTATCTATTCAAAAATAACAGTCTATTTTTTCAACCAAAAAAACCAGCTACATTGAAAAAACCCGGAAGTGGCAAAGCAAGGGTTAAATTCGTCAACGAAAATGAAATTGATGTTTCGAAGACAATCGTTACCGACGATATAGGTAATTTATCCCCATCGACTGATGACGAAATTATGGACGAGTCGGAGCCACGACTTTTTACGAATCTAAGACGTGATTCCGACAAAATAATTGTAAAATTTGAAGGGGAAAATCAAACCCCTAATGAGGAATGTTCTTCCTCGTCACCGGTCGAGAATGATCATTCTAGAAAGGTCCAATTTGAGAAAACGCCAATTGTACTTCAATTGGTCGACCTTGAGGCAGTCGGCTTTGAAAAAAATAACGACGAAAGTCCGACGGTCGAAGTAGGCTGTTCAAACTGATTTTCAAGAATCGTGGAGAAAAAATTATATTTTTGAAAAAAAACTTCAATTTCTGATGATTATGTCATACTTTTCAAAATACTTTCCTCGAAAGTACTTTTGAAATACTTTTTAGGTACTTTTTTACTACTTTTTTATTAAAAAATAGCTTCAAGTATTTAAAAATAATTCTTTTTAATTGTTGGTAAAACTAATACACCACCTGCGCCGTTATGTTTCCGGCCATTATGTTTCCGCTTTTTCGGGAATTTTTTCCAGTTAATCCGCCTACGCACTGCGCTGTTATGTTTCCGCCGGAACTATTATTGGCCTTAATATTTCTTCATTAAAAAATTATTAAGAAAATTATAAGAAAATGTATTTTTTGGGCAT
This sequence comes from Oikopleura albicans, assembly GCA_004367875.1. Lineage (NCBI taxonomy): Eukaryota > Metazoa > Chordata > Appendicularia > Copelata > Oikopleuridae > Oikopleura > Oikopleura albicans. The sequence goes on from SCLG01000606.1 coordinate 31,380, forward strand.
TTTATATTTTATTTCTCTGATTGACAGTTCATTCGCGCATTTTTGATTTTAGAAATTTGAAACATTCTAGAAAGGCCCCGTAGGAGCGTAATGTTTCCGCACATACAAATTTCAGATAAATCGCCTACGAATTGCGCCGTTATGTTCCCGACCGTGCCTTTAGGTTTCCGGTTTTTCGAACAATTTGGTGGAAACATACTGGCGCAGGTGGTGTAAAACGTTTTATTATGTTTTTTGAAATTTCGTTTTGACAGCCTAGGCGAAAGTCGCCACGTCTATTACCTCTAAAGTTATTGACGACTCGGTACAAATTGTTCGGGAAAATTCTTCTCTAGAACACAATCGAACCGAATTACCGGATACACAAAGTCGTCAAAATACCCCGGAATTTTTGATTCAGAGCCCAACCGGTCTCGATGCAACCGATAAAAATGAAAATGTTATTAACTCGGACAGAGAAATGAGCTCAGATACAATATCTTCAGCTACTAGTAAAGCAAAGGTACCGGTAGCTACCTCACCAGATACCCCTTCAGTACCGGTAGATACCCCAACAATATCGGTTGCTGAAATTGAAAAGAGCGCAACAGAAAATATTACCGGAAAAAGTAGTGCTAAAAGTGGAAATGTTGACGAGGGGTCAACGACTGATAAATTACGAACGCAAAAATCTTCGAAAATTATACCAAAAACCGAAAAAAATGTTGACCGAATCGTTAACGCCAAGGGTAAAATTGGTTTTACTAACATGATACACTAAAAGCTTACTATCAATTTTCATTATTAATTTAGAAAACATAACTCTCATTTACGTAGTACATTTAACGTTATGAGACAAATTTATTAGTGAGAAAAACAAATTAATATTTAAAATGTTCTAGAATATGAACAAATAATTTTCTGCTCATTGTCGTTTTCCAAATTTAGTCAGTTTTTGACCTTTTGCAGAATACAAGTAAGTCAAAAAATAAACTATTCAGAAATTTATTTTGTCCCATTTTTAACTCCGGTGGTAATATCACGCCGCTTGGGGCCCAAGCCTTGGGCGATGGGTTAATTTTTCATGGTTTTCAAGATATTTAACGAAAAATTTGATGTGAGAATTGAAAATATTGCTTCATGTAATAATTATGGCGCCGTAAAATTTTTTGGTGTCAAAAGATATGATGTATACCGTAGGATTCAATATCATTTTTTCGTTAATCAAAAAGATCACGGACCTTTGTCGCGTACAATATTGCTAGGCGCTTCCAACCTAATTGTCCGCGTAACAAAAAAGGAAGAATTTCTTATTTATTTTTTCCCGTTGCTACGGTAACGCGGCCAATCAAAATTGGCAGCGCGAGACAATTAAGGTGTTAAGCGGACAATTGAAAAATGCAGTTTCAATACTTATCAATATATAGTTAAGCCGAAACGGCGAGAATTTGTCGTCGTTTCGGGGACTAGGACTGTACTAGAAAACAATAACTCGTTCTAACGCCACAGACGTAGCCTTAACACAAAAACTTACCTTACAATGGTCTCTTACAAAAGTTTTTTCACTGAAATTTTTTTTAGTGCCAGATGCAGCAAAACAGGAAGCGATTTCAAAAGAGCTAACCGCCGGACTCTTTCGATTTCACGAATCATTTGGCTATGATTCCTCAAAACGGTCAAATTTACATTTATTCCCCGCCCTGGACGATAATACGGGCTCAGTCTGGGATCGAAAAAAAAACTTGTGATTTTGGCCAAAACGCAATCACGGAAATGGCGCAAATCAAAAAAGTTTGAATGAAAATCACGTGAAAATCACGTGATTCCAAAAAATGACTAAAATCACAAAAATGTGATTTTGGTGTTATTGCAGAATTTCCAATCGTAATTACGCAAAAATCACAGTTTGATTTTGTGATTGATATTTCGATCCCGGGGTTCAGTTATCATGTACGCGGCTGGAAATATGCTCATTTTGAAGGATTTGTCAAATGGTCAAAAACGGATTATCAGATCACCGGCCGGTTCGATTGGCTCCTTGGCGGTCAACCACGACCACACCGCATTCGCCATTGGCGGTAAAGGCACAAAACCGCCAATTTTAATTTACTCTTATCCCGATCTTGAATGTCGTCACGTTCTTGAAGGAGGCGCAGAAAGAGGTTTTGCTCATATTGAGTTTTCTAGGAAAGTGTTCATATTTTTTCTTGAAAATGATTTCTATACAATAATTTTTATATTAAAATGTTTCAAGTCTAAACCAATTATGAGTCAAAGAACCGTAAAATATCGTTAAAGAAATATTTTTCACATTGTAAGACAGTTACATAGAGCGTAGGCGTATTGGCTGGTGTACGTTGCGATCTACAAAGTGTTAAAATAACTCAACTTTGTTAACTCTCAGGGGGAAGGAGTTTTTGGGAACCCGTAGGGGTAAAATACGGGGTTTATATACACACTTAAAAAAATCACAATAATTCGCAACAATTCAAAAAAACTGGTAAAGCCAAGTTGTAGAGCTCCTCAAACTACGTCGAGCTGACTATTCAGAAATTGATTTGGGCCACCAGGGCCCCCTAGAGAGCTGTTTGAAATCTCCAACCTACGCAAAAAATCCCGTCAATCGAATTTTTTTCCAAAAGTTGAGGGGGGGGTCAGCAATACCCCTTTTGCCCTACGGGGCCTCCATATGACTTAAATCGACGAAAAAAACAAGTTGTGTGTCTATATACACGCACTCCCCCCTAGGAGTTAAGATAATTGGTTACGGGGTGTATTTATAAAGTCAGCGCCGAAAAACAAAAATGCGCGGCCCTTTTTTACTAAAATTTGTGTTTTTCGGAAAAAAGTTTCTCGATGAAAATGTCATTTGAAGAAAAAGTTTTCCGACGAACGGGGTTTATCGGGGGAAGCCTTACTCGGAAAAAAGGTTTTTCGTGTAATTGCAAAAACCGTGCTGCCTTTATGAAAATAACTGTTAAAATTATTTGAACACTAATTAAGCGATGGAAAGCTTTTGGCCTCAGTTAGCTCGACTCCGGATTACCTCCTGACGTTATGGAATTGGAAAGAGCAGTCAATTGTGTTGCGATCAAAGGCCTACTCGCTCGATGTCTTCACGGTCTCATTTAGCCCCGACATTCCGGGCCAGTTGACCTCTTGTGGAATTGGCCACGTTCGATTTTGGACAATGGCTAAAACTTTTACCGGTCTTAAATTGCAAGGTCAACTAGGTCGCTTTGGCAAAACGTCCGTTTCGGACATTGATGCATTTGTCCAATTAGCGGACGGAAAAGTAATATCGGGCTCCGAATGGGGTAATATGCTGGTATGGGACGGCGGTTTGATTAGGGTTCGAAATCAAATATTTGCCCTTATTCTGATAAAAATAAGCGTCTTACTTTTTGGACTGGAACATTTCACGGTTTTCGCCCACACCCTACCCAATTATCGTGTCAAAAAGGTCACCACGTTTTTTGGTAAGATAACTGGTAAGATGGTCGATATACGCCCTTTTTACAGATCATCTTACCGGTTATCTTCCCACTAAAAGTGGGGACCGTATTTTGACAAGATAATTGAGTAGGGTGTGGGCCGAAACCGTGAAATGTTAATGTGGTAATTCTTGAATATAATCACAAATGGGGAAAATTGCATAGATTTCGAACCTAATGTCTGATAAAAGTTGAAATTTCCCGACACGGAGGTAAGCCTTGTCACGATGGCTCCATCAAGCAATTGACAATTGTCGAGGGTGAACTCCTATCAACCGGGGTGGACGGATTCATCCGTGTA
>SCLG01000606.1:42302-58296 GCA_004367875.1 Oikopleura albicans
ATTTTTTTTTAATTTTTGGATTTTTTTTTTAATTTTTTGGATTTTTTTTTAATTTTTGGATTTTTTTTAATTTTGGATAGTTTTAAATTTTTGACTAGACTATAGTTGATACTTAATGAAATAAATGAACTTATTTCACCCGTGCTGTAGGAAAAGTTGAATCTCATTTCACTTCAAAACCAGTGGGATTTAGCGAAGGCAAAATTGCGGTATGAAAAAGTGCAAAAGCGATTTCGAGGCGATGTGGAGCAGGACGCGATAACACTATACGCGGTTGAAACACGCGACAAGGTAAACTCCTATGATTTGAAAAAGTTACCGGCCGAAATTCAAGCTGACCTGGAACGGCAAATGACCGCCGTCGAAAAAAGCCGAGAAGCATCTCGTGGAACAACACCTAAAACACCTCAGGCGCCGAGTTACTAAGTTTTATAATATTATCTTATTTTATAAATGTACACGGAGTGTGGTCATAAGGTCAAGCCCAAAAAACTTTTTATAGAAAGAACCCAAAAAACACATGCTTTTTGTTGAAAAAAAAACTGAATTGACCTTATAACCACTTTTCCACTTTTGAAGCCACAGTTTTTTCCTGGAGAGGTCTTTAACTTTTTCTGGAAACAATCGACTTCTCCGCCTACGCATTGCGCTATAATGAAAACTCCCGAATAATTTATGGCAAATTTTGAGCTTATCTTCAGATGCCTAAGAGAAATTTATAATCAAATATCAGATATTTATGAATGATTTCCAGAACTTCATGGAAAATTCCGAAAAATTCAAGGAAGAACATGTCATTATGAAAATTTAAAATTAGGAGAAAAACGATCTAACTTGGTTCAGGAACACATGAATGAAATAAAATCTCAAATGAGTGCGACTCAAGCTAACGTGGAAGACGAGGGCATCATTCCGGCGTCAAAAGCCATTCGAAAGGCCGAAGAGAAAAAGCGGCGAAAGGAGATGCGAAAGGCCGAGTGGGAGAAAATGCTGAAAATCCGGCCCGATGAAAAAGCCATCAATCCAAAAGACGAGGAAGAGATCAAACGGGCCCGGGCGACTTTGGGCACATTTCATCTCAAAACCGCGCCAGACTATGTCGTGCCCGAGCACCTGAGGAGCAATACGCGTCAAAAGCGGCGCCAAATTGCCATTTTGTCGCGCGAAATCTATACGCGGAAACGACGATTTAATGAAAAGGTAAAACAAGCTCGAGACGAAAAAATTGCATTACGCGACGCTATTGTTGCATTGACGGATAATATGTCGAACTTGCAAAACCTGCTGCCCTCCGACGAGCACCGATCGCCACCAATGATTCCAAATTTATACCCGGAAGAGCAGCCTGATAATCATTTTAAACTTGAGACCACACCCCAAACGGATGGAAGGTTCAGGGTTCAAGTTTTTTTTGTAAAAAAATTTAGGCCAAACTTCACAAGAGAATCTTGTAAGATGAGTTTTGTAAATTCCAAAGTATTATTTAGATATCGTTATTTTTTCGGGTAAAATCATGTGAAATGACTCTTTAAGTCCCAGGGGGAAGTGCGTGTAATACGCCGTGTATATAGACACACAACTTGTTTTTTGTCGATTTATGGAGGCCCCTTGGGCAAAACGGGTATTGCTGACCCCTCCTCAACTTTTCGAAAAAATTACATTGACGGTATTTTTTTTTGCGTAGGTTGGAGATTTCAAACAGCCCTCTAGCAGGCCCTGGTGACCCACATAAATTTCTGAATAGTCAGGTCGATGTAGTTTGACGAGCTCTACAATTTTGTTCTGCCAGTTTTTTGAATTATTGCGAATTATAGTGAATTTTTTAAGTGCGTGTTTATATACACACATTTTCTCCCTACGGGTTCCCAAAAAACGCCTTCCCCCTGAGAATTAAAAAAGGCTAAAAACTATGTTTGGTTGAACTTTTGACCAAGAAGATCTACAGAGGGCCTGGTTATAAGATCTCCGTCCACCAAAATTTAATAAAAAGTAGACGGTTAACTGGAAATTTCTCAATACTGAACGCTTAACTGCGCACCCTGTGTACAAAACCAGAAAAAAATTATATGGCATGTCTTTTTGGTCTAAATTTATTAACTGTGGTTATAAGGTCCTTAATCTTGAACCCTTGGGAGATCGCTTAACCAACGACGAAAATCGGCATATCAGTCGGCTGCTTCGATTGGCGCAAAATCACAAACTCACTTACTTAATCGCGCCGAATCGCGCGAAATCGATATCGCCGACAAAACAAAAACCGATTTTGAACTCGCCGAGGAGCGACGGGCTTTACTACTTGCCAGGTACAATCGTGATCAAGGTATAGGTTTGAAAGTGGCACGTAAGTTCCCATTATATTGGGTATAAAACTAATAATTTTTTTATAAATGAAAATAAGACTATTTTCCACATCCGTTGATATTGTTGGAACCTACCTACGGAAGTTAACAAAACGAAGGAGTGAAAAAGGTGTTAACTTCCATGAATTTTGTTAACTTCTAGGAATTTAGTTAACTTCAGTAGACAGTGCGCCAAGTAAAGGTTGACGCCAGCTGTTAACGTCCGTGAATTATGTTAACTTCCGGGCATTTTGTTAATTTCAGGGGCGTTAATTTCCGTAGACAGGCGGTGTATTAGATTCGGGCGCCCACTTTTTTAACACGAATTTTGTTAACACGAAAATGTTTTAACACGAAAATGTTTTAACACGAAAATGTTTTAACACGAATTCCGTTATCAGGAAAGTGTTTTAACGCAACTTTTTTAACACGAATATTTTTTAACACAATTATTTTTTAACACGAAATTCTTCTTACTTGATTTATTTTTTAACACGAAAATGTTTTAACACGAATTCCGTTGACAGGAAAATGTTTTAACACAACTTTTTTAACACGAATATTTTTTAACACAATTATTTTTAACACGCAATTCTTATTACTTGATTTATTTTTTAACACGAAATTCTTATTACTTTATTTATTTTTTAACACCAATATTTTTTAATACAGATAGTAGAAAAACGTGTTAAAAATATTTTTTTTTTCTAAATCCGTGTTAAAACATTTTCGTTTCACCTTAGATTCGTGCATATACGTGCATGTACTTTTTTACCGCTTAAAATACTTTTATACCTATTTTCAACTTTTATAACTTGGTAGAGTACTCCAGTTAATAAGATACATTTAAGTTAACGTTTAAAAGCGTTAACGCTAATCAGTTTTAAACCTTGTACAAAAGCGCTTCTGAAAGCAGCTACGCGTATTCAATGTTTCGATCAGGACGTACATACCCTGCGCGTTTACAAAGTCAAATTAGACGAGGAATTAACCCTAGCCGAATTGCGCTTGGACACCCTACAGCAGGAACTCCTCCTCCTAAAGGACTTTGAAAAACGCGAAAACTCAATTTTGCATCGGGTCGAGAGTAAAGAGGTCGAGATTGATGATGTTCGACAAAAGGTTTTATCCTCAAAGTTAAAGTTCGACATGAAAAAGAAGGACGTGGAAAAACTGTCCGAGAAGGAAAAGTCGATTTTGGTCGACTTCCAGCGATTAGTCGGCGAAAACAACAAATTTGAAACTTATTTAACAAAAGGTAAATATTTCATTATCCACTTACAATATAAATTAACTAAATTAGTGAACATTATGTTCACCGGTTTTTGCCGGTATAATTACAGGGTGAGGTAATATAGGTCCTAAGCCGTTTTTGGTTCGCCAGTGTGCTGAGCGAATATAAGTCACCAAAAACGGCTTAGCATCTGTATTACCTCACCCTGTACCATAGTTTTACTCTAAGCTTTTTTTTTGCTTAAAAATCATTCTTCAATTAAGGACCCGTCTCCGTTAATGGCTTTAAAAATGTTTGTTGCCCGTTAACGGCCCACCCTGTGTATATTGTCTTTCTAAACTATTCCGTTTTTTTAGTTTACAAAAAGAAGATTAAACGCGCCACCCAAAATCAAAATGAGGGTTCCGACGATAGCTCCTCCGAAGAAAGCTCCGACGACGATTCTGATTGGTCTGACGAGGATTCCGATGCCGAGCCCTTTGATGACACCGTGTGCCCAACCGGCTGCGATCAGGCTACCTTTGACGGAACCATTGAATTGCGCGCCAAACGGTGCGCCATCGAGGATGATCTTCAGGACGCGAAAAAAGCTGCCGAATCCCTTCGAAAGGAAAACGATGCGCTAAACAAGAAAGTCAAGCTGCTCGAGGGTCAATTGAAATCGAGTCTGGCTGACCTTGAAGCGTTCCAGGTCGAAAAACAGGGCAAACTCAATGAACTGTGGGTCGTTGTGCCGATGCGTACCGCGCAGATCGAACACACTGGCGAGTTTGAGAAGTTTCCGGCCAAACAGGGTCTGGTCGTACCCTCCGAGACCATTAACCGTCTGACCAAACGAATCGAGGAATTAATCGTCGAAAAGGTTAAGGGTCGAAATATTTCTTTTATTGTCAATTGGGGTGTTATACTGTAGGGAAAATAAATATTTCATATTATAAAAGCAGGGTCGGTTTAGAAGGAATTCGAAAACTAAGGTCGGTTTTTTTATGAATTAGATCAATATTTTGTGAGTCGCAATATTATTTACAGGAGGGTTGGTTATAAGGTCAGCCATTTGTGCCGTTATAAGGTCTAGTCAGTTTTTCAGGCATTAAGGTCAAGTCAGTTTTTTTGAGTATCATGCTTTTTGGGAAAAAGTCTTTTAAATCATGTCTTTTTACACTTTTTTTGTATAAAATCATGTCTTTTTGAACTTTTTCCCAGCACTAAGGTCTTATTGTGGAAAAAAAATCAGGTTAGTTATAAGGTCAAATCAGTTTTTTCAAAGTGCATTAAGGTCAAGTCATTTTTTTAGACCTTGACCTTATAACCAAATCCCCCTTGTCATTATCTTGACTAATCTTGCCCGATTTGTTTTGGAGGTTTACATATCGAGCGAATATTATATTGTAAGCGTAACACCTTAATTGTCTCGCGCTGCCAATTTTGATTGGCCGCGTTACCATAACAAAGCGAAAAAAACAAATACGAATTTCTCCCTTTTTTGTTAGGCTTACAATAAGATTGGAACCGCGTTACTTTTCTAACTTTTTCAATCTGATGTATTAAAAACTGATAAAGTCCGTACGTTTTCATTGAAAATTGTTGACCCCTTATCAGGACGATGAAAAACAAAAATATCGAAAAGCTCGTCAGCAGCATGTGCACCTTGTCAAGGGCAACAAGGAAATGACGGGCAGCGTCGAGGAGTTAGAGGAGAAATGTGAACAGGCGATGATGCTCAAATTTGGGCGCACAGTTGATATTGACTCCCTCGGCACCATTACCGTTTCGCGCGCGGTTGAAGAGGCGCGCCTAACCGTCCAGGCCAATGAGCTCAAATTGGCGCGCAAGGAGCACGCCATGGATCAACAGCTCACCGCGCTAAAAGAGGACCTGTCGAAAAAGGTGATGGAGAATACGATTCGAGCGTCGAAAATGTCGAAACTGAAAAGTGAAAATTATAAACTTTATCAAATGCTGGACGATGCGCAATCTCAGACGTGGCCCGATGAGACCGAAGAGAAACAAGCAAAGGATCGTGANAAATAATTCGACTAACTCGAAAAGGAGGCCACATGTTACCGCCGTCACAACCCAACGCTGAATAAATTTCTGTTTCACGCTGACTTTTGTATAAATATATTTTTATATTGCAATACTATTTTAATAATAAATTATTATTTTCAAAGATACAACTGAAATACAACGTCTCCACTTCGTGTTTATATCACAACCTGCACTACTAAAGGGTTTCGTTTGTCGACGATATTTGCAAAATTTTTAAAGTAACGGAAATAGTATTTGAGGTCGGAATTTATTTGATGATGAGCTTATACGGTGAAAAATGGAAATTAGTAACTGTACATTTTTTACACATCAAACAAAAGTGATAATGTATTACTAATACAGCATAAATACTAATAAAAGGTTTGTTTAATTTGAAATAAATTTAATCGTGCAGGAGCCTTCTTTGAACCAGCCGTTTTTCTTGGTGCCGTTTTTGTGGGCACAGAATGATCCACCGCCACCTCCGCATTTATCAAATGAACCTGAGTCAATGCCGCCAGTATATCCTCCTCCGCCTCCGTTCCATTTTCGGTTTCCACCACCAAATCCGTTTTGTACACTTCCGACCATCCCGTCTTTGAAACATTTACTACCAAGCCCATGTAAACAAGCACCCAAAAATCCAGCACCGCTTCCAGCCTTATTAAAGCTCATGCCCAAGACTGTATTTTTCATTCCATCAGGTCCATTTCCAAATTCCTCGATTTGAGCGTGGCACCAATCGTTTTCAAATTTCTTATAATCCCCTCCTGCTCCGCCCGCTATGACTAAGGGGTCAAATTTCCCATTTTTGTTTTTGATAACAAATGTACCGCCAGCTCCACCCGCGTCATGTTGTGGAATTTGTCCAACGGCAACATTCAACTTTTCACCTTCGAGGAGCTTGAATTTACCAGTAACAATAGCACCAGAACCAGTTTCTGGTAAGTTTGTGGAACCGCAAGCAGTAATTTCATAAGTTCCTGTTTTTGGAACGGTGAAAATTTGAATTCCGGGCATGTTGTCATCAACGTCAAATTTGTCTTTGTTTTTGGTCCAATCATTGTCGTAGGCTGAAAGACATTTTTCCAAAGTGGGACCATTTGCACCTTGCATACCACAAGTGGTAAATTCAAAGTTCTTAAACGCATTTTCATCGGACATTGTTTCATCAGCTATTATATCTTTTGTGACATGAATTGCTCTGTCGCAAATCTCGTCCCAAATCGAATCATTGTCGACGGGTTTCATGCTGCCCCGCAGATAACAACCAATCATATCGAGCAGCATTTTCGGATCGCCGCCTAACTTTGTATTTTTAATAAAATTGGCATAAATTTGAAAAGCCCGGGTTTGAAGTTCGACGGCAGTAACATTGGAAAAGCAAGCATTCGAAATCTTGGAGACTTCATCGACCTGTAAATGCATCAACGCCAAACCCAAATCAATTTTAGCCGTTGGTGATAAGTTAGGGAGATGCGCGTTCAAAACTTCCATTACCGTTTTTACCATCAGTAAAAAAGTTATGAAATTATTATTATACTAATTTATATTAGAAATTCATCATAATTGAAGTATGCAAAATTAACGTATGAATTATATCTCTTTTGACTATAACGAATTTTTCTGCACTTTTTTTTTGTTAAACGTGGAGCTTCCAAGATTATCTAAATAACAAACAACTTTCTTAGTTACTATATACAGGGTATTCAACCTAGACTATTATATTTATGTAACCCTAAACAAAGGAAGAAATATAACAGTCTAGCTTGGATACCCTGTAGATGTCTACGACTTGTATAACAAAATATTAAGGAGGGGAATAGGCGTTGTTTACACGCTTGTCTTATCACAAAACTTACTACAGCGGCTTTAATTTACCATGAATTTTTATTTAATAAACGTAATACAGAAAAATATTGAGGTGATAACCTTTATTTTCAATTTTTAAAATAAAAAGTCCGAGAAAACATTTTTGGCGCATTCGTAAATGATGTTTTTACAAACAAAACTAGCTTACTTTCGTGAAAGTTATAAAACTAGTTCCATTTTCTGCACTAACTTTTTTCGCAAAAAGTGTCGTATTGAGTAAAAAATGTGTGTGTGTTTCAATGAAAAACTTTTCATAGTTTTTTTTTATTTATTTATTTTTCAAATATACACATAAAACATGTTTACCATTAGTAAAGCTATTTGAAATTACCTTAGTATAAAAATTAAAAAGAAACAACAGTTCTAATGTACTTTTCTCATAGAAATTGTACGATGATTTTCATAAATTTCGATTTCCATCAAAAATTAAAAACCGTCAAAATTTTCGAAAATTATATGGTCAAATTATTTTGTTTAGTCTTAGTTAGGGTAAATACCTCTAAACTAATGAAAGAATACGTACAGTCCCTAACCATTTATCGGACGTTTTCGGTTCTCGAAAATAGCGTCCGATAAATGAGCATCGTCACAAAAGAGGTCAGTTTTTTTATTAGAATGACCCCATTTTAGCCAAAAAAGCGTCCGATAAATGAGTAAGCGTCCGATAAATGGTTAAGGACTGTACTCGTTTAGTCATGTGGCATATTGAATTCGATGATAGGTAATAATTTCAAACTTTTGCCTTGATGGTGCAGGGAAACTCTTCGTTGTTCCCAACTTTATCGCAAAATCCCAGTTTGGTGAGAAAATCGACGAGTTTGACCAAATCTACATATCCAATAACCTCGTTGTTAACTTCGTGGATCATATCCAAAAAGATCTTCATTGTAGACTTGGCGAACACTTTGAAATCAAGCTCCAGAGGTCCAGTTTGGTCTTTTTGATTTTTTCGAGCATTATCAATCGCCTTTCTCAAAAATTTCGACTTGTAGGCACAGACCAAGGCACCTGCAAAGACATTTCCATCAGAGCACAAGAACTTTACATAGACTTACTATTTATTCACTTGTTAGAAGGTCAGTACAAATTGATACACCAGGTGCGCCGTTATGTTTCACCCCGTTATGTTACAATTTTTCCCGTTCGTCCCGTTATGTTACAATTTTTAGCAAAAATTTTTTTTGGCGTGTTTGCCTACGCACTACGCCGTTATGTTACAATTTGTACAAAAAAAACGTGTATTTCGCAATACTTTTGAGTTACGTAATAAGCAGTTACAGACGCCAGCGCCGTATGCGCGGAGCGTCTGTAACTGAATTACAAGCGCGCCTATTGGCTCATGCTTTTTTATAGGCGCCTCCTATTGGCTAGCGTCCTTTAGCCACGCAAACAACTCACCGCGCTGCTTGTAATCACTATTATTCGTTATGTTACAATTTGTACAAAAAAAGCACGTATTGCGCAATAGTTTCCCCGTTCGTCCCGTTATGTTACAATTTGTACAAAAAAGCACGTATTGCGCAATATTTTTCCCGTTAGTCCCGTTATGTTACAATTTTTAATTTTTTTGGCGTTTTCCAGCGAAATCGCCTGCGCACTGCGCCGTTATGTTACACTTTTTTTATTTGGTTTTTTAACATAACGGCGCACCTGGTATACAGTCCCCCCTCATGATAAGGGCCATCTTGGCCCACTTTCTCATAATAAGGGCCACTTTCTCATGATAAGGGCCACTTTTTTGACGAAAAAGTTTTTTTTCTCATAATAAGGGCCAAAATAGCCATTTTTGGCCCATAAATGGGCATTTATCTCTCATAATAGGGGCCATTTTTGATAAAATAATGGAAAGCCAAACTTGAGATCTGTTGCTCTTCCTTCTTGATATTCGTGCTTTAGATCTTGATCCACATCAGCCGTAAAGTTAATAATTTTCTCCATGACGAATAAAGCTTACAAATCCTTGTGTCGAAAAAAAAAACGTACAAATCGGTTTGTCGAATTCACTCTTTTTTGTCAAATCACTTTTTAGTAAACAATTTTGGAGCGTCAAAAATCGGATTGTGATTGGTCGAAAGAAACGATAAAATGAAACAGGTGTTAACCAAGTGATTCATACCTTCGACATTTTTTTTTCTCAAAGTTCATCAAATATTCGGGCCATTAATAATAATTATTATAAACCGTATTTTATTTGCCCAGGCATCGTCGTTATATCGGTAGTTTTTTGTGAAAATGAACCAGTTAGATTCTCATTGATTTCTCATTTTCTCAAAAATGTAAAAAAAACCTTCCTGTAAACGGCCCGTTTCAAACGGGGCATACATGATATCATTTTGGGAATGCCGAGAAACATTTCCCGTTGTTCCCGGACCATTACAATCAGTGTTGGAAAAGTTGGCCAACGCTCTAAATTTCCCCAACGACCAACACAAGCGTTGGTCAACGCTCGGATCTTTGCCAAGCCCAACGCAAGGGTTGGCCAACGATTGAATTTTTCCTAACGCCAAACGCTCCCAATAAGTTGAGAATAAAATTTAACCAACGCCCAACGTTCCCAACGCGTTGGTTGGGCGCTGGTCGTTGCCCAACGCTCAACAACTCCAATACTGATGCTTAACGGATAAATGGAAAACTATTTTAAACAAGAAAGAGAACATGTCTTGGCATTTACACAGCATACATACAGTATAAAATTGGCCAACGCTCAAATTTTTTCCAACGCCCAACGCTCTCAACACGTTGGGAAGAACGTTCCCAACGCTTCTAACACTGATTACAACGGACCGTAACCGTTGAATGCTAAATAGTATGCTAAAGCATGCAAAATTTTGTAGCCGAGAAATACTGAAACTGCTAACCATTATTAGGACAGAAATCCAGAAAAGAATTAACGCCTATTCTAAATGAAAGCGGGTCAAACATGAGCATTTTTACTCATGTTGGCCCGCTTTCATTTGCATCGCGCGTTATATCTAGGAAGAATTACGTTGATTCAAAAGTTGATTCAAATGCGATTTAAAAAATAGTTTCTAGAAAATGTATTTCATGAAATACAAATCATACTGGAAAATTTCATACAAACAGGTAAAGTATTTTTTTTCGTCAGATTTCAATGGATATTATTGAACAGGGAAGAAGAGCTGAAACGAGTGACCAAGCAGATACTCCGTAAGTTTTTTTGAAAATTATGGTCTTTACAAATTGTATTATACAGTCCTTAAACCGATAATGACCATCTATTATTTTTGGTAATATCCTCATAGTACGAATTTTAGATTATGTGTTAACGTCAGCGATGGAAAACAACGAAAACGCACGATTCGGAAACCGCCAGCAAAAAATGAGAAACAAACAACATTTGCAAGTAAATTTCCTTGGTCGGTTTTTCTAATCAAAATAAAATTGATAATTCGAGTTTCGATTTACGAAAATCAGAAAATTTTCTGACACAATTTTTTGACACTATTTTTGACACGATTTTTTTTGTCACGATTTATTGATAGTATTTTATGAGACGATTTTATGATAAAGTTTTCTAAAAAAAGTATTTGCATTTTTTAATGGAATCAATTATTTTTAATTATTTTACCCACCCAAACTTTTCGAATTTTTTTTCAAAAAACCTACAAAATGTATATTCTGGATTTTTTTTATATTGCTGGTATTCCCATACATATTCTGGTATTCCCATACTCAAAAGCTTGGGACAGCCTACAAGGGAGGTCTAAATGTACTTTGAATAAAGAATAATTCGGAAAATTTAGAAAATTAGAAAACCCATTTGCGCCCGGAGAGTTCGTGTTCACCACTCAAACGCAAATCTGCCTTTTCTAGCAGCTCGCCAGATGAAAGCCCGATGGATCCGAGACGAGGATTTGTATTCGTAAGGCAGTTTTAGAAGGATTCTTGACATATTTTTGATTAAACCCCCTGCGCTGTTATCTTGTCACCCGTTATCTTTCGGATTGTCTTTCGGCCAATTTTCCGGGAATGCCTAATTTTATGTGTTAACCTCTACGCTGTTATCTTGCAGATGGTCACTCCGTTATAACGGCGCACGGGGTGTATCAAACATAAAGAATAAAAATGTACTGTATGTGGTAAATACTTTATTAGCTACCGATGAGGAAATCTGGACACTAGAGACACCAAGAAGCAGCCATGCTGAGTAGCCAATCAGCCGTTCCCGAATCATGCTTTGTAGGCGATTTATAAATTTCACCACTGATTGGCTAGTCACATTTTGTCGTCTCTCGTTTCCGAATTCGTGTGTCACCGTTGGCTAATACAGTACTTACCACACTCAGTATTCGACTAACTTACCTTTATCAGTTTTTAACAATCAAAAAACGTCCTCTAAAATTAATAATCTAAGCCATAGTATTTCGATGGAGTAACATTGGCATCAGGTATACCGTGATATAGATAAATAATTTTTGTGAGAAAAATTTGATGCACGAAAAAAAAATCTGTAGGGTACAATTCCTTTCAGTCAACTTTTTTCAAAGTTTTGGTTTCTAAATTTCAAAAGTAAATTACCTGATTTTTAGTTATGATTATAATTTATAATTTACTTTAGAATTTCGAGCCACATATAGTTTTTAAATTCCGTACAGTACTTAACCTCATTATCGCCGCATTTCATTCTCAAAAATTGCGCGAAAATAGGGGTCATTATTAGAGGTTTAACATACTATAAAACAAATTTTTAACCGAACATGTTGAGACTCTAATGGGGGTTAGGAGTGTAAACTACTCGACGTTTTACATGAATTTCCGCCATCTTTTCTTCCGCATTTTCTAGATGGCGATATTCAAGTTTTTAACCTACGGTGTGTCAAACCTCAAAATTTGCCAATTTTTTATTCTAGAAATTGATTGGCATCGAGGAAAGAATTTCACCGCTCTTGTTTTTCACAATTCTTCCCCCGATGCGTATTAATTTCTAGAATGAAAAATTGGCAAATTTTGAGGTTTGACACACCGTAGGAAAAAAAACTCTAGTTTGACTATCTAGAAAATACGAAAAAACGGCGAGAATTCATGTAAAACGCTGAGTAGAACTGAAAAAAAAATGCATAATAGAATTGGTGATTATATAACGGAATTCCTGTTGAACTTGAAAACATAACAATTATTCTGGATTTATTGGATTGGCCAATTATTTAAACTGAAGATTCTGCGTGACATTATTTTAAAATAGAAATGTAACAACAAAAAAAAACTGCAAATTTTCCTTTCACTGATGTGTTGAAACCAAATTGATATAAACGGCTTCGTTTTCCAATGATTCAATAACTCTCTCAACGTGTAAACGAAAAACCATTTCGCCTTTATGTTATCATAATGGTCACATCCAGCGCCTATTTTTTTCAACTCTAAATTAATTTTGCAACAAACGACGCGGCTCAAGCTTAGAAGGTCTCAAACAAAAAAAACTACCGTGTGTCGGAGTTCAAACTGATGCGGTAATGCCAAAATAACATTTAAAATGATATAAAGATTGAGAGAATTATAGCTGGATATAAAGCCCGTCAGTCTTGACTCCGACACATGGTATATCTGGGTATAAGTTGTATTGGTCAAATAAATGTATAAGAGTCTTATACATCTTTTTTTAATAAGACCCCTGTAATAAGACCCCTTATAATAAGACCCCTGTAATTATTACAATAAGTCGCGTAAAAATTACATGGGTCGCTGAATAAGGGTCACTTTCGTGTTTAAAATTATTTTTGTATATGATTATCATTGATTAACTATACACATGCTGCTCGTTTATCCTCCCCTTTATCCAAGCTCGTAAAAAGGCCTACAGGAAGTTACAGTATGAGGTATAATAACGCGATTCTCGCTTTTTTTTAGTTTTTAAGCCTATTTGAGAAAACGAAAGCACGTGATTTTACCCCATATTGTATTATAAAACCATTGGCCCTTATTTGACTATCCTCTATATATAAAATCATACACAAAGAGCAATTTTATAGCTTTTTTCGCCATTTATTTGAAGTAACAAAGCAGATAATTTCCAATTTCATGAAAAGATGATAACATCTGGTCATGGTAAATCATACAGAAAATGAGTTTTACTGTCGTTTTATAAATTAAGTATTATTTCAATATTATTTTGTTTCGTTTTACATTTTAGCCCACATGGCGTCTCCGAGTTGCACCACGCATTGATAATTTTTTTCTGCCGTAACGCGGGGACACCGCGTGGACTTTAAGCTAATAGCTAAAAGGATTTTTCTATCATCCAATTCAGTGAATAAAATAATATTGTAGTTGGTGAGTGACATTATTAAAACCTAGACGATTAATAAATTAGTTGCGTAGCCCCGCAAAGCGGTAGCATTTTAATTTAACTAAATGAAAGAACAGTCTTGTAAAGAGAATTGGAATACAATCCTTACTCCCATTAAAGATATTTTTGATTCTTGAAAATTGCGTCCATAATGAGAGCACCCCTAATTAATATATGGACTGGAAATTACATCATTCTATGTTCTTTTTAAGGTTAGTTTATGACTTAATTGGTCAGGCACATGTTCACCCCGCTTTGCGGGGCAACCAGTTGACCAAAAATATTGTTTTCTTATGCAATTTTGGCGTATAATGAGACTACGTTTCAAATAATATTTTCATTTTTTATGCAAAATGCTGTTAAATAATTATATCTACATTAATTTTAAAATTTAACTTAAGTGCGAAATTCAGACTAAGTAATAAAAATCAATATATTTAGGATTTGCTGTTTCGCTAAGGGTTCACCGTTTTGTGAGAAATTAAAAAAAATACGACAGATTATTTCAAAATTTTCAGCAGAAAGAGACGATTCTTTCATTTTTTGGCATTTGAAGGAAGCCAGTAACTCATAAAATAACTGCTTAAAAAATCAATCATAAGAATAGAAACAAAAAAAAAATGTGCAAATTCATCATGCATGGCCATCTTGCATGGCTTGTCTTTTAAGTGTCGGATGTTCCGAGATTGTCCCAATTGTACAAGTGCCCATAAAGTCGTGAATTCCTTTGCCAGCAGGATGGTAGCCATTTGCCGGACGCTATTTTTACATCACAAAATTTTAGTTTTCTTCTAGAAACGCTAAGCTACGCACCCGTCATGCAAAAAAAAACAAAAACATGCACAACCACCAAAAGATTTAGTTTTTGAAAAAAAAAATACAATTTTACTAATTAATTAGGGTATCCAAAGCTTTTGTGTTTTCATGAAAAACGAATATGTTTTTAGCAAACATAAAAAAAAGGAAATCGTTTTTGAACCACCTTTTCAATTTTCAATTTCTACTCAGCGTTTTACATGAATTTCCGTGGTTTTTATTCGTATTTTCTAGATAGCGAAAGTCGAGTTTTTCCGCACGTCAAAAACTCGAATATACCGTACGGGGACTCTAAGACTGTGAGCCTTTGAGTAATTTTCCTATGATTTGTAACGCTATTCTGATGTCAACCTCACAGTCTGAGCGTCCCCATACGGTAGCCATCTAAAAATGCGGGAGAAAAGATGGCGGAAATTCCTGTGAAACGCTGAGTAGAACGCGCTAGATCTTATACCGTTAACTCCCTCGGTTTACATAATGTGTTTCAGTATCACACGTTGTGACGCGCAAACAAAAAAGCATAACCAACCTATGAATTTGCGTGATACAGTAAATGTAAGTAGGATTGGGTCTGACGCAGAAAAGTGCATTATGAAAATCGATTGGATGTACGCCAAAAACTTCAGTAGTTAAAAATCCAATGAGCGGCGACTTTTACTTTGTTTTTTCAAAAAAAACTTTTCTAACCTGGAGTGTAGTTTTTTGCTTAAAACATTCTGTTTTTTTGTGTGCTACAAAACATCAATTCCTTTTGTGGCTTTTAAATAATTTCCGGGCCCCGAATAGGGTGTCCGCGGTTTGACCTAAAATCAGTATCCGAAGCAAATCGAAGCTTGATATTAAAAAAAAAACTAAGAGAATCCAAGTCCTAAAATTCTAGAAAATTGATTCTTTTTTCTAAAAAAGGTCGTTTTTCCCATTTCGACCCCTAAGAGTTGATGTTAAGAATTGTTTGTAACGATATTTTTGCTTATTAGAAGGTGCATGAATAAATTGCGCGGGCTTTTAAAGTGATTTGAACACACCCGATTTTCACCACGGAGACCCTAGCCCCGAAATGATATTTTTGTTCAGATTTGAAAGCCGAAAAAAGCTTTGGATAGCCTAGGGTAAATGTGGTAAAACCTGTCTCTATATGAAAGCGAATTTTTGTTACAAATTCTGTTCAACTTTGACATCAGAGTATCTTGCCGACGGGTCGCGCCTAGACATAGAGCTTGCTTTATCTGAGTTTGTGACGCTTTCCGTTCGTGGTTGCGGTAAGGGACTCATATCGTTCAGTTTCACCGTTTGAAGGTTATCTAGACCGTCCTTGCCCATCCCGCGGACACAGTTGCGATCAAATTGCTCATGGGTTAAGACGTCCTCGGGCGGCGGCATGTTCTTTTCCTTCTTGTCTTC
>SCLG01000606.1:58606-69715 GCA_004367875.1 Oikopleura albicans
TCGGCCTTTTTGTTTCGACGATGTTTCTGGTATAAAAATGTTCCCGCACACATTACAGAGGGTTGAAGGAAAATATGTTTCTATTTATAAATGATAATTACAGTTTGACACAACTCAAGTCTTTTTCCAACAAAAATAATAGTACAGGCCTTACTCCTTTTTGGGACGTTTTCGGTTCTCGAAAATAACGTTCGAAAAAGGAGCATCGTCACAAAAAGGATTATTTTTCTTTTAGAATGGCCTCCTTTTGGCTGAAAAAACGTCCCAAAAAGAAGTAAGGACTGTATGTGTTTTACGCAATAAAATCGTCAAATTTTAACCCTTTACACAAAAGCACTAAACCAACCATAATCAAAGCAATTTGACCTCCCGGACTCACACTTCCAGCCGTTGCATCACACTTGGCCTAAATTTAACCGGTAAATACACGTGTCGTGTTTCTGGTAGGGTATCCGCACTTCAAATAAGTGATATGTAATACACCAGGTGCGCAGTTATAAGTCACTGAACAGTTATCGGGTGCCGTATTAAGATTTTTTTTTGACGCGAAAGCCGCCCGATAACTGCGCTCCTGGTGTATTTCTCTTTTCATTTTCAGCAAAATTGTTGGTTACTTTTTAGGTTAAAACTGGCTTCAAATAAACGACCTAATTTGTTCTTAAAATTAGAAAACTAAAATACAATAAGAACATGCTTAATAAGGGACAGCCTTTCAACTGGTAAAATTGGTAAACTTGGTAAAATAAAGGTCGCTTTCGTGTATTCAAAAACCGTCCCTGATATGGCGTCATGACCCTTGTTCCATAGCAACTAGTGTTAAATTTAGGAACCTTATTGGGCGTCACCGACCCTTATTCGGCGAAGCGACTCTTATTTGAGGGGACCTTATTTGATGACTCCCCTTTACATACTCGGGAGGGTCTTATATAGCCGTCATTCTGTAATCTACTTTTATTTTTTCCCACTTGTATTGATTTTAGCTTTAACCGCGGACAGCCTAGTTTCTGGTGAAGACCTTACCTTTGAAACGGAGACATCCCAACCATCGGCCAGGCATGTTATTTCAGGGGGAACAGCATGGGCAGCTTGACATATAACTTTACAAACCTGATTGTCTTTGATGTCGGTTGACGCACCGGCACCTAAAGTGAACATTAATAAAGGTTACTTGTTTTTGCGGTTACCACAGCATTAAAATTATCGTTACGTTTAACGCGTAGGTAACCAAACGGTTGAAAATGTCCTACGTTTACTGTTTCCTTTTTTTTACAATCAACTTGTGGAAAAAGTGTAAATACAAATTCAACATTTCCAAGAAAAATTTAATTTACAGCCAGGGATTTCTAGATGTGCATTTTAGATTTCCGACACACGTACACATCTAGTGAGATACGCACAAATTAAAAATAAAGAAATGCAATAATTATAAGCTGTGTATCAGCAAAATAAAAAAAAATGAACATTTAGAGAGATTTTTTGAAACAAAGTTTGAGTAAAGTGCACATCTAGAGGCACAGGTAGTTAGAAATGTTCGTAAAAACGCACATCTAGAGATACATGCACATCTAAAGACTCTTGAGTATTCCACAGTACACGCTTGATAAAAGAACTAAAAACAGCTATTTATTATTTACGTTAAAATAAAAATGTAGCTACATGTAGTGCAAATTCCTATTTTGATAATGCAATCTTTAGCGTGCTCATCCAAATACAACACGTGATAATTTTGTTTTGCCTACTTTGCTAAATGAGGAAACAAACCAATCAGATCAGGGCAAATTTTAATCGTAGGGGTGGCACGCAAAATAAAAGTATACAATTATATGTTGTTGCAAAACATCAAATACTTTTGTTGTAAATAGACATAATGTTATTTTTGTTAGGATTCCGCATATTTTCATACTCATTTGAATTATGTAATATTAATGATAAGGCCGATGGAAACGCTTTTTTGGAATAACGGGTGGTTTTTTATGGTGAACA
This sequence comes from Oikopleura albicans, assembly GCA_004367875.1. Lineage (NCBI taxonomy): Eukaryota > Metazoa > Chordata > Appendicularia > Copelata > Oikopleuridae > Oikopleura > Oikopleura albicans. The sequence continues at coordinate 60,590 of SCLG01000606.1, forward strand.
ATGAAAAGTTAAATTCGTTAAATTTCATTCAAAGAAATCTCTTTTCTTTCAAATTAAAAAAAATTGAATTACAAATTACATTTGTCAATTGTGGTCAAAATTTGAATTATCTACCGACGGTCCCCGTTAAAAACCTTCCATTCATTAATTTTTACAATCCGATTTTTACATGATTTCCCATGAGACGCATTCCGAAAAAAAAATACTTTTTTGCGGCACAAATTGAGTCACTGAATATTTGGCTTGGAAAACATTTTATTTCTTTGAAAAAGTAAAAAAAATCACTAAAAAGTGTTGATGTTATAAAAATACATTGTAGTTTAAATTTGACATTTTGCATTCATCCAAAACCGCATCCTTAATGCTCCTAATTTAATGAATCAAAGTTCACTGTCAAAATCAAAATATTACGCCACCATGATATTGGTCTCGGCTCGGGCTAGTTCTTTTTCGGGTATGATTCAACACGCTATCACAATTTGCATAACACAAATTCAAAATTGCAAAGGAAAAACAATATGCATATTAGGGTGACAAAACATCAATATGTTGTATGTTTATTTACTTTAAAATTACGTAAATAATTGCCTCGCCTACAAATTGCGCGTATAATTGCCAAACGGAAATGCAAATTATACCTTTTATTTGCGGATAATATCAACTGTTAGCCGAAACAATTTTTTGTCATAAAGTTGAAAGAAAAAAAAATCCATTTTGTATTATTTGCCAAACTAAATAACGTTTTTCACGTTTGCTGTGTAGTACACTGTATGTACTGTGAGCGGTTAAAATTAAATGATAAAATATAAGCATTTTACAAAAAAATACGCATTATGCGGAAAAATTACGCATTATGCGAAAAAATTACGCATTATGCGAAAAAAATACGCATTATGCGAAAAAATTAGACATTTTTTGAAAAAAAGGCTTCTCGAGAAAAAGTACCCCCTACCAGGAACAAAAATCGAAAAATCTACTCTCGTGCAACACAACAAACTTTAAAAACACAAAAATTATTTAAGGAGACTAAAATTTTTATTTCACAATATATTCTGTGAGAAAATGTATTTTATGTCCACAAAAATTTTTTATACATAAAATACAGCGTGAGCTAGATTTTTTCGGTCGATAATGGGATGCAGTTTATGCTTTCAGAGAACAAATATTGGATTGTGATTTTGGAATATTTTAAAAATTTTAATATAAAAATTTAAAGAATCAGAAGATACTTTTTGGGCGCAACAGAGAAAGCACAACAAAAAGTGGTTAATGTAAAAAGACTCACAACAACGATATAGCGGTAACTGCTAAAAGAAACGTACCTTGGCAGATAATTTCACCATCCGACGGTGCCCAAAACAAGTCTTTATTACAACGTACAGTTTTCATTTAAGCGTTCTCTTAGTTACTTCCGGCGTCACGTATTATTTTTATCAGATTTGGTCGTCTAAAAAAATCTCCAATTTAGAAATGTTTACTTTGAGGTTGGGGAAAAGGGAGAAGGTTTGAAAAGATGAACGATCTAACTGCTCATGACTGCCATCAAGGTGCTTTAACCAACGGTGCTTCCCATTTATTTAGCAAATTTGATTTTTTTTTTTCGCACTAGACTAATAGGAAATGTCTTTTAAGGCGAGGGTAAAACTTAAGTAATTTGTGATAGAAAAGGATATTCTTTGTAAAAAACAAAAAATTGTGTAGAGTGAAAGAAAATGAAACAAACACGCGGTACCGAGTTTGATTATATAACGATGCATTTGTTGAGAAAGAAATAACTAGTGATGCTTTCTTAATTGTCCTAAACGGAGTCCTATTAAGGACGACTCCAATTACGGACGCTTCTCCAAATTTATATACTATATTATATAGTCTATATATAACGTTTTTCGCGATACGGTAAAAATGCCTACTTTATGGCAAACCAACGCACTTAGATCATATTTGCTCAAATATTATCTAGAAGGTCTCCACTTTTGCGCCAAAAGTTTTTGAGGGATAGCATTATTTAACGACGACGCATTAAGCGGTTAACCGGCCACTTTTTTGAAAATTATATGGCCGGTTAAGAGGTTAAGGGTACCATTTGTGGTCGCGAAAAACACATTTATGAGAACTTTCGCGACCACACCAGTTGATCGAGAAATTGTGTTTTCAACAAGGTTTCGCGACTATTTTTCTACTTAAAAACAGTGGTCGCGAAAACTCACCGAAAAACCATTTCGCGACCATGTGGTCGCGAAACTATATTTTGAACAACAATTCGCGACCAAATGGTGTGGTCGCGAAAGTAGTCATTAACGGATTGTTTTCGCGAGCATTTGTGTACCCCACACCGGTTAAGAGCGCACCATGTCTATCAAAACTATCAATTCCTTTTTCACTATGTTTTATTCATCGAGTTTCAAATTCTACGGAAATTCCCCGAAAGGGAAATGTTGAAAATTTCATAAAAAAACGGAAATTCTTCGAAAATTAAATATTGAAAACTTCGTGAAAAAAAAACAGAATTTTCTGTGTGAAAACGACGCGTCCCGATTTCACTGCCGTTTTTTGGCACTAGACTAATTGGGAATCGTGTTCTAAGATGAAGTTCAACTCTAAGTGATTTGGCATTTTAAGCCTTTAGGCATCAAAGTGCTATCATTTTCGAGAATTAAGATCATTGGATTAGTAGTGTATGTTTATTTTATTGATTGAAGTAGTTCAATACAGGTATTTCGATTTAATCAGTCCTTTTTTTGCTTTTCAGACTTTCATCGATATTTTGAATTTTTACCCTGCTTCCGCCTTGGAGACCATAACCTTTCCAGTAAACACTAGTATTAGAACATTTTTTTGAATATTGACAAAAAATTGTAACACGGGTTAAATGAGTACGTTTTAGTTAGCGTCCAAACAAATATTTTTTAATTTAAAATTATTCGCGGTGGTTTTAGGGACGCTCCCATAACAAACGCTATTTTTGCCCAAAATGATAATCCGATAACGGACGCTCTTTTTATAAAAAAGGTTCTGTCTTTTCAGCGATTTCAGTAGCGTTTTTATATAAATATGTCCCAATCAATTCCATGAGGGGCGCTAATCCGTTGACGGACGTTTATCCCTTGGCGGACGTTTTTTTCGAGAAATGAAAACGTCCCATATGGAAGGTAAGGACTGAAATCTATGTGGGTGTAATCCTTGCGTGATTGGAAAGCATAAAAAAATCAGCCGAATTGGGGGGAACGCTTCAATTGGTACTGAATTTCTTTTGGTACTGAAGCTTCTTTTGGTACTAAAACTTCTTATGGTACCACGACTTCTTTTGGTACCAATGGAGTACCAAAGGAAGCTTCACTACCAAAAGACGTTTTAGTACCAAAAGAAGCTTCAGTACCAAAATAAATTCAGTACCAATTGAAGCGCTCCCGAATTGGGGACGAGGACTGTTTACTTTTAATTACCAAAAACGTAGGGCCTAATTTCAAGCGTTATTCGAAAAATACAGTTTTGTTTTTGGTGATGGAAAGCGACAGTGATTATCGATTCTGGATGGAAAATGTTTATGATGAAGTGCCAAGCGTTGAAATTATAACAAACTCCTCCTCGCTTGACCAAACGTATTCTTCAAGATTGGTGACATTAGTGCATCCTGTTAAAGCGCCGCCTAAATGCGCATACAGAATTTAAGGACGGATCAGTCGATTTGTTTATGAAATTGACTTATTCGGTCATTTTTTTGCCCAAGTAATTTCACCTGAATTCAAAGAAAGTCTGATTTGACGCAACTGACAGAAATAAGTATTTTGGAAAAACTCAAATTTATTCGCAATGCATTATCTATCCATTATCCGCCGAAGATCAAGGTATTTGATTTTTTGGAACTTGAATACAGTACAGTCTTTAATTCCATAACGGCCGTTTTCGGTTCTCGAAAAAAGCGGCCGATATGGAATAAAGTTTATTCAATAAACGGCCGTTTTTGGAGGAAAAAAGCGGCTGTTATGGGATAAACGGCCGTTATGGAAGCGCCCCTTATGGAATCAAGGACTGTACTTACTTTCATTAGAGACTCTTGTAATTTATGATTCACAAACATGTAAATCTCATCCAGTGTATGCTGCGTTATAGCTGCCAACGAGTCACACAGTAGTCTACTCATCGTTCGCGTTGAATTCAACTTTTTTTTCAATTTCAGACCTAGTTGTCTCATTTTTGGTCGCGAAAGAAAGTCGTTTATGAGTACTTTCGTGACCACACATTTGGTCGCGCATCGTTGTTAAAAATTTGGTTTTGCGACCAATTGGTCGCGAAATGATGTTTTAGACAAGGTTCCGCGACCATTTTTTCTCCACCTAAAATAGTGATCGCGAAAACAAACTTTGAATAATAATTCGTGATCAAACCATGAATTTGAAATTAAAAAATGTGAAAAAGAACATACACTACTTGCGTGACGCTAGAGAGCTTTTTTTCACTCGGAAAAGCCTTCTACGGTAAAATAAACTCCAGCGCCAAAACACTTATTTTTCATCTGAGATTTGTCAGCTCGAACGCCAGTTAGAAAAAATCTTTGGTTCCTAAGGAACCGTTCCTTCCAAAAAAAAAATGGTATCTAGAAATTACATGGAAAATACGAAAAAAGGACGGGAATTATGAAACGCTCAGTAGCAAATTGAAAAAAAAAATCATAAATGATCATCAAGAAATTTAGTATGAATATTATTTCCTGGCCATGCCAAACGTAGTAATTTTTGTTTCCGCCCTGACAGGCGGCGCTGTATTTTCTAATTTATCAATTTTCAAAGTGTGCCGTTTTTGTACAAATCTTTTTAGACGAAAAAGACAGACCGGGAATGTGTCACGATGGTTGAGTTTATTTCGGCATTATTTGCTCTTGGTGTATTATTTCTTGCATTCGTACAGTACAAAGCAACTAGAAGTATCCTCTTTGTACACTAATTTTCGAAAATCTCTGATTAAAAATATGCAAATAAAATAAAAATAATATAACGAAAGTTTCCGATGAATTCGACGTGGCTCTACAATTGGTCATAATAAAAAAAATACCGGTCAGTCGTCTTGTTTACAAACTGTACCTATAGGAAAACGCTATAGAATACGTTCGACAACTACGATTACGTTTTTCCTTGTGCTTAGACAATGCTTGTAGTTTAACTCCGAGGGTAGCGGTATGCCTTTTAAATTACACAAGGACCTTTTTCGGCGCTTTAACGTATAAGACGATCTGCACAACATTTTTCAAAAACATTTTTCAAAAAAAAAAACGATCCTCATACAGGCTGAGGTAATATAGATGCTAATCCGTTTTTTGGTGACTTATATTCGCTCAGTGTACTCGCGACCCAAAAACGGCTTAGCATCTATATTACTCCACCCTGTATTTGACTTATAAAATTTTCCTATAGGGTTTTCCTAAGGGTTTTGACGTCGCTAACAAATATGACATTTATATTCCAACACTTGTTTCTCCAAAGTCTTGTAGAGTTTATAGGAAGATTTAAAAACCAGTTTTTCGACTTATAGGTTTTTAGCGGTTCTGTACAGTACAGTCTGGTAATTGTTTCCGATTCGCCATTTTTCATACAAATATAAGTCGACATTTGCGATTTTTATTTTATTAGGTTCACATAATTTCAAATGTTTAACTCTTGTTGAATTAAAATATGATTTTTTGGGTGATTTATTATCCACCAAGTAAGTTGAAAATCGAACCAAATTGACGCCCAACACAAACCAGACGGGAACCAAACGATGAATGAACTTGTCGGCCACTCGGTTTTCCGGTTAATTTATCAACGCAGTAGCATTGTGGTGAAAATCCCGGACACTGAACTTCTAAAAAGTTACCGGCGTAGTCGCATTTTAACGCCTCAATGGTGTTGAGGGAAGATTGACGTTGCGCCGCAATGCACGGACCGTTCAGCTTGGCTTCACAGTTTGGAATAGGCCGCGCCATAAAACCTGAAATTTAAATTTTACAAATTGTATTACAGTTGGTGTGGTAACGAGTTGACACTTTTGTTTCCGATTTTTTCGTCAGAGACTGTCAACTCGTTCCGTCACGTTTGCCCATTTTTTGCCAATTTTTTCCCTAAAAAACTCCCAAAAAGTGTCACTTCGTTCCAAACTGTCCACTTGTTACGTGTCAACTCGTTACCCATTTCAAGAACTCATGCAAACAAAAACATCAGTTTCGCCTTGTACGGGTTAAACAACGAGAAACTGTAATATAAATTAATTAAAATTAGGCATTACAGTTGGTGACGTAACGAGTTTACACATAACGAGTTGACAAAGTGAAACGAGTTGACAGTTTTTGGGCGTTTTTTGGGCAACAATAGGCAAAAAAGAAGCAAAAATGACGTAACGAGTTGACAAAGTGAAACGAGTTGACAGTTTTTGACGAAAAAATCGGAAACAAAAGTGTCAACTCGTTACGTCACCAACTGTATACATAACCACTTGAAAATGTTGAAATTTACCTTTTGTATAAACTCGTGTCCGCGGGAGTTCATCACCAAGTGGCGAAACACACCAACACATGCCGAGCGTGTTACACTGTAGCGACTCAAAGAAGCCGCGTTGATTGCACTTTGGCACATACTGTGGTTTTGGCGGTTTTTGCCAAATAAACTGGCCAAACATGCCACGCTGAGCAATTTGAGTTTGTTGATTTTCCAACACTTCCTGTAGACTGTCGTAACACGGTCCGCTGACTTCGAAATCGTCCGGCTGTTTTTGAGAAATTTGTATGACCTGGGTCGGAGCTGGTTTCTGATGGGCAGTAACATCTTCGCCCTTAGGGCAGGGTTCAAAATTTTGACAGCTACTTTTAAAATTCAGTTCATTATACAATTTTTTATTTGCTTAGAAGTTGTTTCCAGGAAATTTATAAAGTCAATTGTTTCGAGTTGACTATTTATAAACTGATTTGGGCCACCAGGGCCCCCTAGAGAGCTGTTTGAAATCTCCAACCTACGCAAAAAATACCGTCAAGGTAATTTTTTTCGAAAAGTTGAGGGGGGCAATAGCCGTTTTGCCCTAGGGGGCCTCCATATGCTTTAAATCGACGAAAAAACCCAGTTGTGTGTCTTTATACACACACTTCCCCTTAGGAGTTGATAAACGTTTTTGTCTCATTCTCAATACATTCAGCATATACTGATGATCAAAACCGAAAGTATTTTTTAGCTTCTGAACCTTGCTTTAGGCTGGACTCAATAATACCCATGGAGTTGGCCGAGCATGTCATTTCTTTCATTTGATTCAAACTCATTCTCTCGAAAAAGGAACGCGTTCCGTGCACTTCTTGGCCGTCCGGATAAGCACACCAGCACGCTCGCTCGATTGGGTTGCACTGTTTGAGCGCATACGAACCATCATCACGGCATGTCAAGTATCTGGCTTAATTGACGGTTATATTTTTTATTCGCCAGTAAAAATATATTTGATTTTCTAGAAAACTCTTATGTTTCATCGCCTACGCACTAGGCGTAGTGCGTAGGCGATGAAACATGATGTACCTGATTTATTATTGGTATCTTGTTGGGCTACTGTGCAAGATATGCGCGTCGTCGTAGTCGGTCCAATCGTCGGACGGACGGTAGTTTGGGCCAATGGTGGATTCAGCGGTAAACTTAACGGCGTAGTCATTGGAGCGGTTGGCTCGGGACATTCTCCGCACGTTTTTTTACAGTTTGTTTTCATTACGTTATGCATGCAGAAACTTGGCCCGCCACCCTTTTGCATTAGGACTGCGCAGTTATTGGCATTATCGACGCAGGTCGGCTTTGGCGTCATCGTGATTCGAATTGGCTCAGCTTTAAAAAGGTCAATCAATAAGACCATGAATAAAAATTAATACAATTACGTAGTACAGGGTGAGGTAATATAGATGCTAAGCCGTTTTTGGTGACTTATATTCGCTCAGCGTACTCGCGAACCAAAAACGGCTTAGTATCTATATTACATCACCCTGTACTAATGGCAGCGGGAAAAATTCCAAAAATGTTTTTTGGGAAAAACGTTAACTTTTTTTTGTTAACTTTCATGAATTTTGTTAACTTTAGTAGTGTTACCTGTTTTAAGCAGATGGTCTATATCATGTTTAACGAATTTTTAACAAATAAGGAGTTAATTTTTCACAAGGAAAAAATGTTTAATTTTAATTTTCGTTTCAGGTAACCTAAGTACAGTACTTACTTTCAATACGGATGATTTTGATTCTCGAAAATAGCGTCCGTATTGGGGTTAATTGTCAAAAACGGTCCATTTTTGACTGTTTGGACACATTTTTTCACAAAAAGTGTCCATATTGGAAGCAATCGTCCGTATTGAGAGTAAGGACTGTATAATTGAATTTTTCCCAACACGCGTCAGTAATTTGGACAAAAAAAACTCTCAATAAAAGTTATTAATTTGTCCCCGTTTCTGTAGTTTGTTGTCTTTCGGCCATCGCCTGTTGTTCGCGAGCTGCAATCGCTTCGAATTCCGTTTTCCGATGACAAACGTCGCAAGTTTTCAAACAAACGCGCGCAATTCGCATAATTCCACAGCTATTTTTCAGCTGGTGACAAAATTGGTTTGTATCCGAACAACCTTCACTCGATACAACCTGTGTTGTTGTTGTCGTCGTTGTTGTTGTAGTTGTTGTCGTTGTTTTTGGGGTTGTCAAAATGGGGGCTGGCGGTCGTTTGTTACAGTTGTTACATGTTTTCCGACAAGAAACAAGTCCAAGTGTTGGATATTTGATTGGATCACATTTTCCAGTCCGTTTGAATAAGTTACATGTTCCTTTCAAAGGTTTGAAACACGTTTTGTTGTTAACTTATTCGCGCAATTAAAACAATATTTGCCGTTAATTGTTCTTTGAAGTACAAATTATAAAACTAGCCTACTGGGTGTTTATACAAATATAAAAAAACCGATTGAGTTTTTTAACGCAAGCGATACCGTCTGGTAAAATGAATGCAATTTTATTGCCGGAGCTTTTCGTCAATGTTACTTTTCGTCCAATGATTTTTCGTCGAAAACATTTTTCGTCGAAAACCTTGTTCGTCAAAAATGTTTTTCGTCCAAACGTTTTTTTTTCACAAAAAATTGGGTTGAAATTTATTTTTAGAA